>JAGXCT010036923.1:0-17622 GCA_022495035.1 Philopotamus ludificatus | reverse complement strand
TAACAATAAAAAATAAAAAAATCCAAAATAATTAATTTGCCCTATAAAGGGTTAATGATGCTCTTAAATATTGCAAATATGTATTCAGTCAATTCATCTCATTTTGATAATGTTTGATGAAGTCTCAAGATTTCTCTTTAAAATACATTTTTTTTTAACGAATAGATCAATAAAAGTTATTTATTCTTCGAAAATACCTTTGAAGTTTGTATTTTTATAATTTGAATTTAAATATTTTTTTCTAAAACCAGATGTATTTATGCATTATATAATATTTTAGAATGATTTATGGAAATGTACATATGTTTAATATAAGTGGATTAAAACAACCGCCTTAATTTCTATCATAAGTTTCATTATAAAAAATGAGGTATACATAAATTACATACTCATACGTAGATCAGTTCTAGTTTAATAAATAGGATTTCCTAAAAAAAATAATACTAACACATATATGATTTGTACACATATGATTCAAATAAAAATAAAATACTACCTTTGATGAAGGTCGATATGGTATTGAAAATAGTTAACACAATTAGAAAAAAATCGTGAAAATATCGTAACTAATATCTACGTACAGTATTTTTTTTATATAGTTTTTTATATATTAATTTTTTCGTTTACATATCAACTATCGTATATAATTTACTAACTGCTATCTATGGATTTTATTTAAGCTAATTTAATAAATAACAATGTCAAAATAAATGCAATGCATAGGCCAGGTGTCATTCTTGTCGACGAATTACAACTATCCCCTGGGCAGGAACAGACTCTTTGCGTTCCGCCGAATCCTGAACGGCGATAGCATGCTCCCTGAAATGAATAATGATATGAAGATATGGCGATATATGTAAATATTATTGTATTAGATTATTAGAAATAATGCATGAGCTGCTAATGGATAAATTAATGTAGTAATAAAATTATTTTCGATTATTGTATCCCAGAAAATATGAATAATATGGATATGGAATAATTTTAATAAGGTTAGATTGTTTATACTCTTTACATATTTAAATCATTCTCGACCATTCAGCAGCACAATTATTTTATTTTCAGTCACATGAAAACGTACCTTGGTTCCTGTCTCTTCTCGGCCGCAAGATCTGATAACTCTCCTCTCTGGCGGTAGACCGTTAACTTCGAATTCTATCACTTGTACGATTTTACGGCACATGTTATTCTGTTCTCCATGTTGTAATGCTGTGCAATTTTTCAGCATGGAATCTGGCAACTTGTCCCAGCCACACCTGGAATCGTCGTGACTGTTGCATGAATAACATTGCAAACCATCGACTGAAAATATAATGAGACCACTATGTAGTGTAGCGATAAAAAATTCGCAGTGTTAAGAACGGCGAAGAACAAAACCGGATATGTCCACCGCTCTTATTTTAATTATTAAAAACATATATACACGTGTTCCAAAATTTTCCTTATTAGCGTGTTAAAATACGAACGATTTTTGAACCCGATGAGATGTTTCATGAATCGAGATGTCCAAAAAAATATCAATTGCGGTCTCTATTCATGCTTAAACTAATTACCTTCCTTATGAATGATGATAACCATTGTTAGGATGCACCAATATATATTAAACATGATGATTTTAAAATATTATAACGTTTCGCCACGATGATGCTTAGCATGCTACTGAACTAATAATACAATTGCCTAAACATTTGTTTCATAATAAAATATTAATCTATGAGGAAATATGATAAAAATTATAATAATGATTTTTGTGACTAGAGCAAAATTACGTATATGTTATGATCAAAGTTCGGAAACTTAGCATCATCAGAATTATTCAGTAAACAGAGCCCGATTTTGAACTTTTATCATATCATACACATACGTGAATGATGCGTTAATGATAAATAAAATATTTTAATGATTAGTTCCAATTAGTATGTTTATTTTTTATCAATATTTTTATACATATCTACTTACAATGATATATAATATTATAAAATAAAATAATGACAAAAAAAACTAAAAAACAATAACATAAGTGTATTAACAATATATTAATTTATATGTAAAAATATTAGGAATTATTTTTATCATTATAGAATTAAGCAAATCTTTGGTGTTATACCCATTTTAAAATATCTATGGTTTTTAGCGGCAAAATATTGAATTTAAAATTGAAACCATCGACATTTTACTTATATATTTGGCATGTTGTCATGGATTATTTATTATATATTGACGTCGTATTTTTTTATTATTTATGTAGAATTATTAAGCCAATTTAAGGAATAAAAATGCCGGGATTAAAGTGAAGAGTGCAGCGAGAAAGCCTGGTGCATTTATTGGGGCCGAATTGCAATAGTCGTTTAGGCACGAGCAGACTTCTTGCCTTCCGCCAAATCCTGAACGCTGATAACACCGACCCTGGGAAAAATTGTTTTGATTTATTATAATAAAACTAGTCGACCTGCCCTAATTGAAATTTATTTATATAAATGATGATCGTTACCTTGTAGTTTGAATCATCCCAACCGCACGATCTGATAACTCTATTGTCGGGGGGCAAACCGTTAACTTCAAATTCTATAACTTGAGTGATTTTACGGCACATGGTGTTCGAATTTCCATTTTCCAATGTCGAACAATCCTTCTTCATGGAATCCGGTAATTTATCCTGGGCACATCTAGAATCGTTGTGACTGTTGCACATATAGCACTGTAGGCCATCGACTAAAATTTATTTTAAAAATTAATGTTGTTTTCTCGGAATTTTTCTCTTGTCGTTGCAACGCTTAGATCATTTCCTAACTGTACATTTATTAATTCTCCGTCAAAAGTTTTTTTAAATATTTCTCTATGCTGAAATCGTATCGCGACCCTTGTTTTTGTTATACATTTGAAATATTGTGACTTCTAAACATAATTTGCAGTGCGATAATGGCTTCCTGCGTAAGTCATCGTTTTTTTTATCTCAATTATTGGCGCGATTGTGCAGATTAAATATTCATTAAAAATAATATTAATTTATAATAAATATTCTAATTAATGTTGACCTCTTTTCAGACCGGACATAATATATATTTTTTATTCAAACATCTGAATTATTTCATACTAAATTTTTTACTGAAATCATTCTAAACGGACGCGTTGTTTTTATAAAATCACGTACGATGCAATTATTTTTTTGTTTGGATTCAATTTGGTAAGACGTGCTGGTACGTTTTGCGGCCCGCTAATTGTATTATAGTTTGGCGGGGTCGCGTGATTCAGGCATTATGCTTGTTCATGCTGACGATTACCTTGCTTCTGAAGAACAAATAGTAGGACGGCAACCGAGTAGCCCAGCAGCCGGGAAGTCTTCATGATGGCCGGGTTCGGTATTGGTGATGGATGGATGGATGCTCTACAGGAGGCGGCCGGCCGACGACTAGAGTCCCGCCACCGCAATGTGGGCCAAGAGGAGGCACGTCTCGTAACCACTAACACTTTGCGAGCACGGTCGTATTAAAATATATTCACTTTAATCTCCTTCGGCGAGTCATAAGTCGCAATGGCAATTCTATCATATCCTAGGCCTCGATTGTACGTCATCGTCCATCTTCCAGCTATCCGCTCGTCGCTGGGTGGGCGAATTTTCGGTCTGACGACAAAATAATGATTAAGATATTGAATTCTGTCCAGCAAATAATTAATACGATTTTACGATGACATCTCTAGAAATTTCTTTTTTATATAAATTTACGAATACCAGCCAAACAATTAAATCTCGATTCCAACGAAGTCAGAAATGAAATGAAAACGTTGAATATTGTATGGATGGTGTACTGCTAATCAAAGACGTGTCTTATGTTTGATAAAATTGCATGAATGTCTAAAATTGAAAAGGTTATCTTAGTGCCAAGCTTCTTCCGTCACTTTTTGGAAGATTACAAAGAAAACGGCTTTCGGAAAATGCGAATTGCGGCACATGAATTATTTAATGCGTTTAAAGTACATTTTACATTGATATTAAGTTAATCCTTTCAAGGGCGAACTATTTTTAAATGATTTTTACAATTTTTCTTTTGGTAACATTAGTCAAAAATACAAATTTAAGGGAAATGTGAAAAAAGAATATATTAACACTTTACCGACCGCACGATTTCGCCTAAAACTTACGCCTGATACCTTACGTGTTCGCAAACATTTTGGAGAACCGAATCTCAAAAAAAATATTTTATCTATAAAATGTCGGAAACCCTTGTCCATAAAATGTTCATACTATGAAATTGTTATTGTTTCATAAGCTAAAGTATGCGTAGATAGCGGAAGATAACAGTTGGCTGAGACAGGACGCCAACGTGGCGTAAGCGGATGTTAAAGTGTTAAATTTGTTTAAAACATACAATAACAAAAGTGGAAAGTATACTTCCCACGGACCTTTGGGTGTTGCAAAAATAAAATTTAAAAAAATGTTTCTTCAACAGGTATTGAAAACAAAAATTCATAGGTTGCTACCATGTGGCTGGGGTTGTTTAAAATCCAATTTTGTGACACCTAACAAATAAAAAAAAACATAAATGTATGCTTCACTTGTATCCGTGTAAAGATGTATTCCCAATTAAAAAAAAAACAGAAATATACGTAACAATTTATATTGTTTATAATAAAACAAAATGCAAAGAACATAAATCAATCGTTAAATTACTTATAAAGTTAAATAAGATTTTACCTTGATAAAACTAACTTTTTCTCTCCAGTCAAACCACCGCTAAAAATTAAATACGTGCATGCCATGTGGTTTTTGAAAGGAATTAAGTCACTGGGAATCCCGCTTCCCGCAGCTCGCGAAAGGGTTAATTAAAGATTTAAAATACCAGATAAAATTTTAACCTTTTTTAAGAATTATTATTGGAATGAAAAATAGCAGAAGAATAGAAAGGTTTGATTGAATGCTATCGCACTTTGGAAATCAATAATTTTAAATAAAACCATAGGTACAATATATAAGTTAAACCTAAAATAAAAAAATCCAATCAACAAAATCCAATAAAGTTTACCAGGGATGATTAAATATTCTATTATTTAAGTGTAAAGAATAAAGCTAAAATAGCATTAATAAATATTAGGTAATTAAATCTATTCGACTGAAAATGATTTTTTGAATACTTCTAGAATGAAATTTGTTGGAATTGTTTTATAACTGTGGTTGAAATAAATATATGTGAAAAATTATAATGTTATAAGGAAATGTTGTTTTTGAGAGTTTCAAGAAAATTGCTATTACTTTAGAAATGCTTAAAGAAAGCCACTATTGTCAGAAAATAAATAAGAATTAATTTAATGACATCTATGCTGCGTTGAATAAATAATTTTAAAATAAATAATATAAATTAAAATCGAACTGAAATAATATTAAAACAAGTTATTATTAGTGTGAAATTTTTTTTTCTCCTCGCATCTTTAGAAACTTTATCAAATCTTTGTGGATGAATGGAATTTGGAATAACTTTGGAATCTATCTGTTATGCCATCCATTCATCGTACCTTTACCAGAAAACCGACAACATTGGAAGAATTAAAAGCCGCAATTGAGAAAGAATCTACCAAAACACCAGTTGAAATGTTTCTTGAGTTTGTGAATCAATAACCCACGGTTGTTAGCTGTTTTTTATTAGAACTGTAATAATTTTGAACAGAAGGAAAAGTTATATATTTTATTTAAATACTTTTTCAATTGATATAATAATATGTTATAATCATTCAAACTGTGTATACTCTTTTTGGGACATTTGTAATCTTATTTCACAATATGAAGTTGACAAGCGGTGTACAATCTCTTGATATTGAAAGTTAACCACGACTAAGCTAATGTGGTATCCGAATAGGTCTAACAGGTTCCAAAGAAAGTTCTGAGAAATCATTATGACACTGGCTAGTGGGGAATGTATGTATGAGAGGCTCATTACCCCACATCTTTAAAATCTTTATCGAACTTTTATATGGGCGAGTGGCTATTTGGAATATTTCTGTCATACCATTCATCCAACGTCAAATAAATAAATAAATAAATCTCAGATTTGTCATGATTAATTATAATTTACCATACAACATGTACTAATGCAAATTCAATCATGTAATTCAATTGAATCACATTCAGTTCAACTACACACAATTCAAACACTCTATTGACGCTATCCGCTGAGGGAAGCTAATGGCGAAAACATCCTATTATGCATATAATGTAATCTGTGTCACAATATCGAAGTAAATTTATTTATTTCAAATGATTTTATACAAAAATATGCAATAAATCATAATTTATTTAAATAATAACTATATTAATGTGTTTATTAGATGTATTAATTTATCATTGCATATGTTACAATTTTATTGGTTCCATGGTGTGATACATTGAAATATTCCGATGCTTATTTTGTGTCAGGATTCGTACATTGGCTGCAAAGATTACGAGATCATAGACGAGGACTTAAAAGGATAATCGTCGTCATCCTGCAGAGGCAGGACGCGGAGCCAGATCCGTCTACACCAACATAATCACTACAAATGATCCTCATGGCTACTGATAGTTTAAAAATATGAGCATTGCCCTACTGAATAGCGCTGTCTTCACGAGAACAGATGGGTCCTAATAAAAATTAGGTCGTTAAAAGAAAAACTCAAAAACTTACCTATTAAATTAGTAATTAAATACAATACCATTAAAAGAAATGTGTAATATATTTTTATTTGAAATATTTAATAGAATTTATAAAATATATTATGTTCTCTGTCCGCTTGGTTTTATTAAACGAAATTGAAGTCAATTTCATTCAACTGAATTGACGTTTAAATGCAACTTACATAATTAACTTTAATTATTTTATTTACCTAATAACAATACCGTTTTATTTAAATATTATAAATATAATCATAAATTTAGTCATTACACTCATTAATTAATTATTTAAGTGAATGTACAGTCTGTGCCATTAAATTTCGCGAGTTACATGATTTCAATGTAGCAACTTTCGTTTATCATTTCTTTGCTCAATCAGGTTCAAAACAAAGGAATCTTAGAAAATGTTATCATTCAACACGACAAAAATATTTTTTGTCACGAGGTTGGGGTTCTTGTATATGTATTATTAAATATAACTAAAACACATAAACACTTAAATATAACTAATATAAATTTAAACAATAATAGCACAAAATAATCGAAATAATAGCACGATATAAAAATAATCGCACGAAATAAATAATGCCAACAAAATGTAAAAATGATTAACAACGTTTGATCGAAAACAAGTTGGGAAATGTAATTTGATAATAGCAATAAATTAAATTTATAATTTATATCCATTTATTCTAAGAAAATAAAGTGCGAAAGATTAATAGATTAATGCGTTGCGATTTTTCTAATAGTTCAGTAATTACCAAAGTATATATCATATGAGATTGAAAAAAAAAACTCCACAATCCACTCAGTAAAATACTAAACATAAACAAAATATTACAAAAGGAGACACATATATTTCCATTTATAAAATAATATTCAATCCAAATTAATATATTTTATTTACACTCAACTCTTTTTTACACTGATTTCAAATAAAACTCTCCACAATTGTCTATATAACCAATGAGGTAAAAAGTAAACAATTATGATATTTATCATCTAACAACTGCTATCTTCCAAGAGTATGGAGCAGCATTTTCTCATATATTATTTCAATCTAGAACGAGCTTTAAAATACCAACGTGCTGAATCTCTAGAAATACATTAACAATTTTTGAACCATAGAAGTGAACAACGGATGACCCAAAAATAAGAAATTTAACAATACAGAAACTTAATTACAGTCAAAAAGATTCATCAGGTTCCAACATATTAGACCCTAGAAGTATTAGAAATCACGTAGGTAATGAGTGCACATGTATGAATAATATTTTGTATATAGTAGTAGTTTTCATTATTATATTTTTTACTTGATTTTCTATAACTTAATTATTCTTTTTTAAAATAACACGGTTTTCAAAATTTAAGGAATCAAACCTAAATTTTTCTATGAATTACATATTTTTTTTACATGGTTTTTGGTAGATCGTATCTACCGTATATTAAAGAGATGTGTATATTCTTACTTAATTTACCATAAATATATATATTTTGGGTTTAAGTGTAGCCAAATATTTTTTTCTAACATTAACAATGAATTGTTTAGCAACGAGTGTGTTTGGGTGTCAAAATACTTGAAAGAAATCAATGAAATAACTAAACTGGTGTTATTATTAATTTTATAGTTTTAAAAGCATATTTCAATTGATTTATGAGAAAAAACACATCATCGGACAGAGCGCGACTCGCGAAATTTTATGGCGCTGAAATATGTTCACGATTCTCAAACATTGTCCATATTTCAATGATTTTAAAAACAATAACATCAATATTGTTTTTATAAGTTTCTTATCATTTTAAAAATATGGCACTAATTACGCGTATGCATCTTCGTTAATCATTAATTAGAATGCGTGTTCCAATTATCTTAAAGAACTTGACGCCTGTATGTTAGATGTTGGCTTCAAGTTGTTTATCATCGATTAGAATATGCACATATGTTGATGTCGAATTGCGCAAATACATCACTATAAAACACTGATAAAAATAAACAAAAATTGTTTATATTGAATTAATTTATGAACGAGATACCAAAGCATTATGCGAATGACCTCTCGGTGTATTTGGGTCGTATGTCACATTGAAAATTTGAGAATCTGCGATCTGCATAATAGTGGCCTAGTGCGTATTCATACTACGAAACGACCTTTCATAGTCTATTGAACGAATTCTATTCAACTAGTTCATATCCGGGTCGAATGTCGATTAGTGCGAATCATCTCATATATGTATTATACACACATGTAGAATGATTAATTTATGGACCCTTCTATTTCGGATGATTCTCAAATATTTACGGAAATTTTCATCACGAATTTGAGATACATTGAATTATCACGAATCGTGGTGATTCAAGGTTAATCATATTAATTTTGCGCCTTGACGTATTATTTTACACTTGTGAATTGAATGTGCTTTGCATGGTATTTTTTTCCGAATTTCAGTTATATATTGACATCAATCTGAAGAAGATGTGGTGATATACTGTAATATTTTTCTGATCAGTAATAATAGAATCGATATAGTTTTCAGCTTTTAAATATATATTTTAAGTGACATCTGATGGAATTGTGATACATCTCTATCATTTGAATGGTTAAATATTATAAAATATTAATTTTATTCCAGATATATTCATCAGCGTAATAAAAAAGTCATGATGAAAATATTATCAGTCATCGTAATATGTATTTTTGGAATACATTCAGGTAATACTGAAAATTTTATATATAATTATTTATATTAAAAAATATTCACTACATATCTTAAAATTTCAGTTTATGGAATCAATTGTTATCAATGCAATAGCATTGAAAATTCAGCATGCACTCATCTCGAAGATAAAGGAGAAATTATTTTTCCCACATTCTGTAATATAACAAAAGATTCTCTCAGTTATGTTGGAGAGAATACAAATTTAACAGATTTAATACCATATTGCAGAAAAACTGTTTTAAGCTGTAAGTAAATATTATATTATTATATTAATTTGAATAAAATATGATATTTACTACAATTTATGCATAGATTTGGATTTCGAACGACAAAGATTTTCCAGAGTAATACGGAGCTGTGGATTAACTCCAGATAGACGAAACTGTTACGTAGCAACGAATGATGATCATGAAGAGACAGTTTGTCAATGCATTGAAGATGGATGCAATGGATCTTCATCAACATATCCTTCTATCTTAATTTATGTAACATTGCTTATATCCTCAATATTTTACATAAAGTGGTATAATTAAATTGAATAAATTCGTTGAGTTGAAGAGTAATAAGTTTTTTATTCTGAATTTCTATACATGTTTTTTTATGTTTTTTTTAATTATTCATGTAAATTTTAAATGCTTATCTAGTATGATGCATAAATTATTAACTAATTAATTAATTAGAAATGACAATCATATTTTTTTGTATCAAAAAATAGCAATAATATCGACAGCTGCTATCAGTTTGATTAGCTGTAAATCAAAATATTATTTACTTATATTAGGGTTAAGGGTTATCATAGTATGATTTCATTTCTTATGCATATGAAGTTTTAAAATATATGAAAATCAAAATGTTTCAATGTGACCTTCTGAAAAAAGAGAAAAAAATCTAGTCTATGATTTTAGCTGTATGAGGAAATTATGTATTAATAATATGTACCAATATGAGTGAACAATACGTCTAATGAGCTAAATTGTTCTAATCATATTTGTGTTTTTATAGGACGTAATTTTCTTTTCGTTGTGATTTCTCAATTTATCCGGATTTAACCAGTGTTAACTCTTTGTAGCCCGGCATGATTTTTATCTCAGGATTTGGATCAACCCTAGCGTTATTACGCATTGTAAAATTTTCATTATACCATTTGCAATTCATGTCCGATGACAATAGTCCGAATATAAACGCACAGCCCATTGTATTCAAATGCATGGCCAAATACCAGACGATTGTGCATTAAATAGGTTCTAAACCCAATTGGTATTTTTTAAAAAAAAATATAAAATTTTTAATATATGATTAGTAATTCACTTTTATAATTGCATACAATGTATGCGTACTGTTTAAATTATACAAATTATTTAGATTTGTTCGTATATATTAATTAATTATATTTTGGGAAACTCTGATTACATTGACATTACTCAGAAATGAACATTAGTAGCTAATTTACGATTAACTTTTGTGCGGTAGTGACATATTTCTAATATATTTCAATAAGCCTGTTTTTTGTGAAATAACTCGAATTTCTTTAAATATATTTTTATAAAATGATGAATATAAAAATAATTTTCGTATTTGTGTATTTTGCGGTATTAACTGAATTCAAAGGTATACTTGCTAATTAATAAACAATTTATTATTATTACAGATTGGTAGTATAATAATTGAGTTATTTTTTTTAAAATTTAGTTAACGGAATAAGTTGTTTCCAGTGCAATAGTAATAACAATACTGATTGCATGGATCTTGAGTTTTTTAAACATACAAGAAATCTGTACAGATTGACACCGACAGTTTGCCCACAAGGTGACCATGAGCCATTTTGCAGAAAAATGATATTAAAGAGTTGAGTATGAAAAAATAAAGAAGATAATACCAAGCTATATTTTTTAAATAAAATGTTTAATAGCAATAAATATATTTTAACGATCGACTGACAGACAAATAAGCGATTCTATAATATTAATGCTCTATTTTATTAAAAAAAATATTTTCAAAACCAGGGCTGAATTTGCGTTTAACGAATCATATGTCTTTTTTTAAATACGATCAGTCTAGAAAGTGCTGCGTTTTTTTTTTAAAAATACATGCTCTCAGTATAATATGAATATATGGTGAATTTTTATTAAATTCAATAAATATTGCAGTATGTAATATATTTTTTAAAATGATGGTATTCGATCTTTTAAATTGTAAGTACATTTTTAATTAAATTATTTTCGTGTAACCTTTTTTATTATTAAAAAAATATACAAGTCTGGATATTAAAAAAGCAGAACTTTCCAAGCTCTTGATTTTTCTTGGTTTAAAAAAAATTAACGGTCATAATAAAATTTGAGGGACAAAAAACCTGTCCATAAACCGTATATGCATTCAGCAAAAATTGCTCTTTAACCCATACGTATACATTGTTATATCATTGTTATGAACTTGGACTTTAACTGCTTTGCATTCAGAGTTATAAAGCAGAGTTTCTGTTTTATTCTATCTGAAACAATTACACATAATATGGTTAGTTTTAATTTAGATGTTGTTATATTACATTTTGTATGTTGTTAGTTTAAAACCACATTTGAAAAAAAAATAGGTTCTGATGGTGGACACTTTTAATGTCGAACTTTTTTTTAAACTTTTTATAGGAATCTTCCTATTAGGTTTAATTTTGTAAACTGGATCTATATTTTATTGAGAGAAATTATGTATTTACATTTAAAAAATTAGAAATGCGGTCCACTAAAAAGAACAAATAATATATACAATATTTTTACACGAATTATTTGTTTTAATACGATTCCCCCGAAACGACATATTTATATACAGTGAAACTCCGTTTTTACATTTTTTTAGGGAACTGATAAAAAAAATTCAGGGTTAGAAATGGGGATTCACTGTATGGATTTTCAATTTCGTGCAATGTTACGTCCCGGTATTTATTAGCGTATAATAAGAATATAACTTTAGGTCACAATTACCATTGAAAAATGGTTATAAAAGTAAATAAAATTTTCTTACTTATGATCCCAACCTGAGATAAGTTTTAAAATTCTGAGGGGTTGAAATTCAGATTGTATGATTGGATATCAAAAAATGTATAACCAACTCGTGAGACAAAAAACACAAAAGTCGATAACGGATTTAATAACATTTGTATTATTTATTTATTGAGTTTTCATTATTAATATTTTACACACTTTTCTATACCACAATGTTGTTAATGCAATATATAAATTTTCTATGAATTCCATCACTTATTTTATTTGCAGAACGTATTTACCGTGCAAAAAAATGTAGTGTGCATGGTAGACATGTGAAAAACATAAACGTTGACAATAATTCATTCCGATATCAAATATTTGAATATTATCTTTTATACCGCAATATTTTAAATTAAATAAAAATCAAGTTATTTTCAATATTAATAAAAGTTATAAAAACTCAGTGTTTTGTGGAATCTATCTACCGTGCAAAAAAGAATTGAGTGTATTATATATATTTTTTTATATTATAATTATTTATTAAATTGTATTTTCAGTTTTAGACAAATCTAAAAAACAAAATGAAGAAAGAGTAATTAGAAGTTGCGGATATCACCCCCACAAGAGATCGTGTTACAACACCGACAATGAGGGGCACCAACAAAAAGTTTGCCAATGTTTCAGCGACGGCTGTAACTTTGCGAGCGGAAATCAACCCTCGCTCTTACCATACTCAATTCTTGGAGCCGCAACCCTGATAAAAAATATTTTTACAATATATTATTGATTCTGTATAAATATAAATTTATTTATGAATAAAAAAATCAGTGTGCATCCATGTTTTTCTTAGAGATCATAATTCATCTCGGATTCTTGTGCCATTAAATTTTACAACACGTGTTAAATGTTTTCACAATACATCACCTGACTAATAAGATTAGGTTTACTCCAGTTTGTGGCTGTAACGTTTGGATTTTTTCATTTGGTAATAGTACAATAACAGCTTTGATAGAAACAAGTCGACTATCGAACATTAGTTCGGTACCAACGATGAAGACAATAAGTTGTCTATTGTTTGTAATAATTTCGTTATTATACCACGAAGGTGAGTGAGTGCTTTGATCAGTGTGCAGCTTTGTTTCACCAGTTTTGCTGTTTTAATATCGTATGTATAATTTTGTTTAAAATTTTTAGTCGATTGTATACAATGCTACAACTGCAACAGTCAAACCGATATAAGATGTGCTACAAAACACATACCGGATTACTTGAAAGTGAATTGTTCCGCATTAAGTGATTCACATGAGTATGTCATGTGTAGGACTATTTTTACGGAAGTGGAATTCGAGGTGGATGGAAGGCTACCGCAAAAAAGAATCCTCAGAGAGTGTGGTTGGGGAGATCTCAAATATATGGTATAAAAAAACGCGATGAAATCTATTAATTCAGCTCGGCTTTTTTTAATTCAGGAATCTCCAAAACAAATATTCATTTAATTTTCATTACAAAAGATATTATTAATTGTATTTAAATTTTGAATTAATTGTATTTGAAAGAATTTTGTTTCATTTTAATGAGAAAATAATGTATGAGTAATGTCGTGAATATAAGATACCAAAAATATTACCATTCCAAACCGTAAAAAATAATCATTATTTTATCTATTGGCGATACAACAGTTTTATGCAGGCTCTAGACACCAGTTTTTCATTTATTACTAAAAAAAACAGATATATCCTTAAAATAACCATTAAATAGCATTTTAAAATCAACCGAGAGAATAAACCAATTTTATTTCAAAAACTTGCATTAATTTAAACCATTTACCTCATACAATAATATATCTGGTATCTAGCGATCTTTTTGATAATTGCCTCTTTGGGAGATTGAATGTAGGAAACTGGAAAATTTTAGAGAAATATTTTCGTAAAATCAACGTTTGATACAAAATATAAATGAATAATTTCTATCTCAATCTTTTAATCCTGCCTTCAATATTCGGGGCTTAATTTTACAACACCTCATTAAAAGTGTATAATATCAAAATAAAACAAATGCTCATTGGTTTATCCAAAAAGATTTTTCCCAATTGAGTCCATGAAACAAAAGGAAATTTTTAATTCTCTAATTGTAAATGAATTGATGAATAATTTAAAATATTTCGAAAGATTTCGTTTCCTAGCATCGATCCTTAGCAACTTATCAGAAAATTTAAAAATCAAAAACGAGGAAGAAAAGACGATATGTATTGCAAGTTGCAAAATTACAATTGTCACATTTTTGTTGTTGTGTTGATACATTTATACCTAACTAATTTGATATTGAATGCTCGTATGCCGATGTAGAAAAGATTTCACATGTGTTGTGTTTCTACATATTATAAAAAAATAAATTTTGAATTTACATATATTTCCGATGAAAGGAGAAAGCATATGAAAGCATAAAAATTCCATAAATGGTAGCCATAAAAATAATATACTAGAGACATCTGGTGATGAAAAAATAATAGTAAAGAATTTTTCCTGTACATTAGAGGTTTGAATCTGCGTTAAGATGTTCATCAAATGTATCTAATGTATTACATACATTTAAAAAAATAAAAAGGTGTTATTAAATTAATACATTATATTAAATTAAAAATTAAATACAATTTTCAGGGAAGATGTCACGACCTCGAGGGTCTAGGATCGCGTCAACGGATCTGTTCTTGCACTGAAGATTTTTGCAATTCCGGTGCGGTATCCATAAATCCACATGCCATTCTCAGCGTGTTAGTGGCATCGATAATTGCATTGATTTGTCATTGAGACTATAGTAAAAGGTCCACTGCAAATAATAGCCAATGACGCAATGTGCGTAGTTACAACAAATAGTAAAAACTATGATTCGGAAATGGCATTTTTTTGCTTATAATCCTTATGTACCCAACCTATAAAAATACTATACTTCACGATTGTGCGAAATGTAATTATTATTATGCTAAGTAATAAAGCGTTTATATTTATGGAATTTTATATTATTAGTTTTATTTATCACGTTTAAGATAAAACACTACTAATAGTATTTTTGTTTTGAAGAATTTTAACATTCAGTTGAAAATGTTGTTTGTGTGTACAGAAACAGACTATAATACGATTGCAGAAATTAAATTATAAATATTCCAACCATTTTAATGTCATTGTTTATATACGCGTTAAATCGATGCATAATTTAGACGACGGACCTCCGCCCTGATTTTAACGCACAATTTATTGACAATCCGATGTTTGGTCATCATCACTGTTCAAAACAAATAAGTGATAGCACCAGGACAACCGCAGTCGCATCTTGACCTCCCAGCAGCTCACCTGTTAAAGATCGGCCTCATCATGAGAACGTATTTCTTCGTTGTTTGCGTGGTTATGGCCGCTACGTGTTTAATACAAAGCCAAGGTAATTATGCTTAATTATTAAATTATTTAAATAAGATCTTTAATATAACTGAACATTGTCGATTGTCGGAGTCGTATGTGGCAGCAATCATGATTCGGTCACTGATAGTTCCGCAGATTCTACGGGACTATGAGTGGTCCAGGACGCTATTCAGGACGATTTTAAGTCGTGGCTTCTACCAGAGAATAGCTAAGTAAATCTGGAGAGCAACTCTGGCCTCAGGGTAGGGAGGAAGACTGAGACCGTCGAAGATGGCCTAGTGCCCTTCGGGATACAGGGATTCGTTTTGGGTCAGGGGCCACTAGCATTTACTCGCTCTTTCGAGTAGTTCAACGCTTATTTTTATCAGCTGATAAATATATAACTAGTATTTATGTTTAAGATGAATGTTTTTAGATACTACGCAATAGGAATACGTAATAGAATTTCGCTCATGATTTCTCATTGATTGATCATACAAAAAATTGCATTCCATCCTTTTTTTATTAATATTTATTTAATATAAAAATTATAAACAGATTGTGATATCTGAATAAATTAGAAATTTCATAAAAAAAATGTGATATTTTCAAGGTCAAATTTTCAATATTCCAAAATATGTTTACGGACGGTGTTATGTCGGGTAACACGTGAAAATCTCATTTTTTCCATTACAAATACACATTTGATACTCGAACATAATAAGTAATTTAATTTTTATAGATTGCAAACGCCTATAAATTCATTCAAATCGTTTAAATTGATTTGGTATGACATCCATAGATCAATGAAAATCGGTGCTTATAACCCAAAACTATTGATCCCATCACGAATTGTGCTTATTGATCAATTTACTGACACCTCTATTTATATTTTAGTAATACGCGTAATGTATTTATAGCTTTGAATACGTAAATAATTAACATTCTACGTAAATCGACTTGTTGCTCAATTGAAAACGTGTCAATGGAATTTTTTGAAGCAGAGTTTTTCGTTTTCAGTCGAAGGCATCCAATGTTATAAATGTAACAGTTTCCTCAACCAAAAATGCGCCGGTAAAGATCTGGAAGAATTTAAATACAATTGCTCGGAAGATCCATTAAGAGGTGGAAACCCAAATGCGCTCTGCCGAATGGTATATCAGGAGCTGGAGTTCCAGGTGGATGGCGGCCCTATCGATATACGTATATTCAGAGATTGCGGATGGAATGATCCGAAAAATCAGGTAATTTAAGATTTAATAGCATTTGTTCCACTTCTCCAGGTACCATTTTCATATGTTCTTGTGTTTACTCCATATAATTGTCAGTTTTTGGCGAGCTGAAAACATTTTGGAGCTTCCAATCCGATCAAGTTGCGACAGCTTCTTTCTTCCCAACCATCGTTTACCTTCCAATCCAAGGCTTTGTCCAATAGTTCCCGCTCTTGGTAAAGAAGTTGAAGGACGGTTGTATTCTCAACTTATTTCGTCCATGGAATCTTCATCATTCTTCAGTATCACCACATTTCAAACGCTAGTAGCATTTGTATAAATTTATGGATTATTATTTTACATATGATACCTGGAATCTGTGTTAATATTAATGAATAAGCAAATAAATAAAGTCTTAAAATCAGATTTTACTGAAATTGAATTATCCGTGTGCGGATTATCCATACATAATTCAATTCACATATTAAAAAAATCGAAAAAATTCGAAAGATTCGAAAATTGGGAATCTACTTAGATTTACACCGATCGAGTTAAAATAACAGAAATAAGAAAACTTTCAGTAGATTTGTGGGGGTTACGCTTCTCCGTATAGAAAAATCTGACTCCATTAGATTTATATTTATTTGCACTAGAATTACAGACAGAAAGGCAGAAAGAATATGATT
>JAGXCT010036922.1:4789-92351 GCA_022495035.1 Philopotamus ludificatus | reverse complement strand
ACTGACTCACCGAACCCCTGGGGTTCGATCGAACACAGGTTAAGAACCACTGTTATAGTGTATTACACAGTAATTCGGGATCAAACTTTGGATATATATTTTTTTTTTTTGAAAGGTGATCTGAAAAATAATATTTTCCTGCATTCTTATTGCCACAGATTTCTGCATCTAAAAAAATCTGGATGGGTTAACTATATATTATACTCAACTCAACAGTATTCGTGGTGTTAATTATAATGTCAAATCCATTAAGTGTCAGTGAATACTGAAGACATGTCGCGTTGGTTGTATAGTGTTGCAGTCGAGGAATAATTGCATTACCGATTTCCTAACAATTTGCATTGACTTTTCTGCGCGGGTACAATTATGAATGTCTTGTTGATGTGCTGTCATAATGGTGACTTGACAGAGAGATCCACTTCATATGAGGTCCATCAATCGACATATGATGCACGATGCCAACAATGCCCAACCACACATAATTAATCGATCCATCGCACACCACACACCACAAATGTCACAATATCTTAATCCCGGCGGCGGATGCGTAATTTTTGCCGCCGAAACATCAATCAAGTCGCGACGATTGACCACAGGCAGGCTTTTTTGTTGGCTCTCTCTAGCCACCGCCGTAATTAACAAGGGCTGGTCTGGGCTGGTCGGCTGGCTGCTCGACTGTGGTCGTGGCGAGACCGCACCCCGACCACGACCGCACCGCGCCTTCTTCTTTCGGCTAATTCATTCATACATTTTTGTGGTGTTTACACGAGGTGTAATTAGCACGCCACGAACGAATCTGCGAAAATCTGCCGCAATAACCGCCGAGACGCGCGGTCTCGCCGATTGGCCTTGGCGTCGCCAACTGGGTCACTGTCGCGACCTTTGCCTCTTTCAGCGGCGGTGGTTGGTAGCGCCACCGCCCGTGGTTGAGGTGATGCGGTTGCAGCCTCCCGCTTCAACGGGGAAGCGAGCTGTAGAGTCCGCGAATGCGGCTCTTTGCCATCTGCTACCAGTAGTTGACATGAGATGCACTTTCACGCGATCTTGTAGTATCATTGAAAATTACCAATGAATTTATTTTAACCAAATTTGGAATACTTTGTGAATTTTGTGTTGGTTTTTCGCGAGTTTTTAAAAATTTTCCAAAATTGGACCAATGGGAATATAATGGGGTAAAATTTTGAAAACCAAAATAAGACAAGCTGTATATTTCAATGCAAATAACGAATATAACGATCCTACAACAATGATCATTATATAAAAATGACTTATAAAGTTTACTAAAATTACTTGCAAAATGACATTTCTTGGGAAATGTAAATTATGCGTTTAAAAAACCACTGCATACTCATACAAGTTCAAACTTAAAAAAAACTTCATCAAACGCTCCCCTCGCTTGTCATCTATCGACTCATGCAATCTCAATTTATTTTTTCGTGAAGGGATAATAGAATGATAATAAAAAATAAAATAGGTTAAAGATTAGAAATTAATATAGGTAAAACTAATTTATGAATATATATGTTTTAAATTACTATAAATAAAACATGTATATGCTAACATATATTTAAAATCATATGTAATTTTGAAATATCAGTATTCTTATATTTTTTTCAACCACGAAAACCACAATAATTTTGGCGATAAAACATAGGAAAAACTACTGTTCTAAGTATATAAAAATACGTAATTCTACGAAAGATAAAGATAAGAATGGCAGAACAGTATTGTTTTAGCTTTTATATTATTCGCTATCGATATACAGCTTAACAAAATATCCATTGTCATAATTTTAAATAAACAATGAGATAATTGGATATATTTCCTTGTGTGTGTATGTATATTTCAAAATTTTCGTCTGAATGTTTATGTGTTCCATCTCTGCTTTGGGTGTATTGTAAGTTTAACGTAAGAATTACATTCCAACGGTTCCCCTTATCTTAGACGTGTGGGCGTGGTCGCGAAAGTCTACGCCTCCGACACCACGCCCCCTCTCGCCTGCCGCTAATAAAAACGCGATCTTCTCAATGAAAATTCTTACGACGCCGAAACGAATCGTGAGCAGCAAACTTTAGAAGTCAATTTTCCGTACACGTTTATTGCGCAAATAATATTCGCGGATGGCCCTCGAATCGATTCCACGTGTCATCCGTGAAATAATCGCACACTGACCGCACCAAATCGTCATATTCGAGTGCATTCCCCCGTAATAGGTTTAACCCCGGCTGTTTTATCACTGTGTGGCCCATTCTAAATATCCGAATTGATATTTCGTATTTTATTGCCCGTGTCTAGGATTCGGATAATGATGGATAATGTGTTTATGGCCACTGCCCAAATATCGGCTCGGTCAGGAGCCGTTCGTCCAGTTTTACAACGGCAATAATTGGATAAACACATTTTCGGTCCATACGTCCAATTGCACCGAGTTGCGTATAATTATGGGGGCAATATATAGGCAGTAGAACAAAAAAAATATATATACGGAATCTGTGCCCCGTAATAGTGTAGCAATTATTATTTAATCGGAATATTAAGAAAAATTTCCAAGACATTTTTTCCGTTACATAATAACTCAAATTATTTTCTTGTATTTTATTACAAATTAAAAGATATGAATAGTGATATTTTAAAAATGTCTTCGATTATGTTCATAATAAACAACAACAATTTTCTCTTTCTCCGGTGTTGGGTAAACGGCATCGGAAAGCGAGACATATATATTTTTGCAATTTTTCCCATATTAAATATTAAATCAAAACTCGCAATGATACTGTCATTTTTTTAATATTTCTTTCTATCGTCATATTATTTCGATGTAAAGGAGCGGGATGCAAATATGTGTTTAAAACTGTTGTGCGTCGGAAGAGCTGAGACCGCAGATTGACCGCAGAGGAATATGGAAGCAGGGGGCCTTCCAGTTTATTTTCAGGGGTAAATAATGCATTATCGAATCATTATAATGCAAATGATTAAATTATATTAATTATATACCTCTTCTAGATTACATTCATTTGAATCCTGATCTGATATATCTTTCAATTTCCATATTTAAGTGTTCAGTAAATGAGTTACTCTCATTATTTTTCCTATTTCCAAATTTATTAAAAGAGATTTTCATTGGGAAAATGAATAAAAAGTTTAGTTCAAGTTGTTTGCTAAAATCTTTTGGGGCAATACGACTGGCCCACGGTTTGGAAAAGGTTAAAGATGTCTAATATGAACCGACTGAGCGTAAAATCTGACACTGAAGTTGTCGTTTAACATTTTATTGTCAGAAATTTACAATTTCATATGCGGATGCATTTAATTGAATAATATTAAAATATCAGAATTAAAATTATGGTTGTAATAAATAATTACATTAATTCATTCATAAAATTATCATTAATTGAGATTAATGATTGCAAGTGAATCATTCAACGTTAGGGAATTATGACCTTCTGTTCATGCATAATAAATAAATACATTTTTAACCGTACTATGCGGAAACATGATAAGTTTTTTTTGGTAGATCGAAGTTAGTTATATAATTTTTATAACGTATTTCGATATCTTTATTTTATTTTAGATTTTATATGGATGTGAATCTATAAAACATGTATTAATTCCTTTGTCGATATTTAGAATTTTTTTAAATATATCTTATGTCATCATCATTATTTGCCAGCCACGAGACACTCACTCGCTGAGCGTTTGAGACTTACCAAACACTTAAATG
Organism: Philopotamus ludificatus; assembly: GCA_022495035.1. NCBI lineage: Eukaryota > Metazoa > Arthropoda > Insecta > Trichoptera > Philopotamidae > Philopotamus > Philopotamus ludificatus. The sequence goes on along the minus strand of JAGXCT010036922.1, from coordinate 88,630 downwards.
GTAGTCGAGGCCAACGGTGTCGGGGTATCACAAGGACTCCCCTTTTACGTCCATACTTCAGTGACCCAACCCGTCTTGGTATGCAGTTTTTTATAAAGAGATTTTTCTCGTGACATTTATCTGTTTACATAATAACCCCCCCCCCATTAAATTTATCACTCACTAGCGGTTTTTTTATCTTCAAAGCAATTTTTGGTAGCGCGGTTAGCTATTTCAGCGATTTTGTCATTATTTTCTCAAAGTTGACAAATTTTGGTAATGTTTTTTTTTACTTTTCCATTATTTTCACAAACAAAAAAATGATAAACATATCATAACTGTTTCGATAGTCAACAATAAGCAACTAAAATGACTACCAATGTTCAGACAATTGGACTTATACAGTTCACGAAACGCTTTTTTTTCTATATATTTAAAAAAATATTCACATGCGAGATGCCAGCCTCTCGTTGGCCGCTAGGCCGCGTTGGAAGCCCCTGCGTCAGGGTATAGCCCAGCCGGAGCCGATCGCTCTTCAGTGTTGGCGCGACGTCCGCGGTTCGCTGTCGTGCGTGACGTCACCACGTCGCGCGTACGTCACGTTGACAGCTCGAACGTCACGTTGACAGCCGGTTCTCTCTGCGACACGAGCCAATCTTCCAAGAATTATCAAACGCACCGTTACCGTTTAAAAACCGAAACAGTTCGCCACTTGAATTAATAAAAACAATAACAGTGAATCGACAGTGACAGTGAATTGCTAAACCAAACGCGCGTATTATAATTAAAACCAATAAGTAAGTGACGTTAGACTAAAAAAAAAATATTTATACAAAATTTTAATCTATAAAACAATTACAGTTTGAAGAATGCTCTTGATAAAATATTTCGCGCATTTTCCCACGCCCCTGTATATTGCGCTGATTGCGATAAATGTGGGCAAAAATTTTGCGTCGCTTCTCAAGCTTCGACCATAATTAATTATTTCATATAATTGACGTATTAATCCACCTAGGACATCGGCGGTAATTGATTAGTTCTATTGCACACGAACGGACCAAAACATCGCAGGCTACATAATCTGTTTTGCAAATCCAATCGACTGTTGATAACAGAGTGTGTTCTAACGCAATAATACAAATGGATGTGATTAGTTGTTAGAATCTCTGCGCACACCCGATATATCGACTGATTTAATTAATTAATCGCAAAACAAACAATATAATCGATACATATTTATTGAGATTGTTTAAATACTTGATTTTCAAGAATTTTGTAATCGGTGTGATGCAACAGACAACCGGTCGGATCGGTGATCATATAACCCCAATCATATATAACTGCCTTTAGGGGTTGATAGATTTAAATATATATATTATTCCGTCGGTATATTTTTTATTTTAAATTGTTCTTGTTCGTAAATATTTAATTTTTATTTATTTGAAAAGAAATGCACAATGATTGTTTTGAATGGTCGTTGATTTTAAATAGCTTTTATTTCCCATCGGTCAGTCAAGATTGTGTCGGTCCTGCAGCCGGGCAGCAGTGGTCAAGTGTGGCGGGCGAGCGCGGGGAGGGTGGACGCCCCCGATGCACCTGCCGGGCGGAGGCGGAGGGCGAGCCCGCTCCGCCGCCCCCCTCGCCATGGAGACCGACGCCGGCTCGCCGCCCACCGCTCAAGACCTCTGGTGGACGGAGAGCCTCATCCTCGAAGCGCAGCAGGAGCATCCCGGAGAACTAGGTAAATAAACCATTCCAACCATCGCAAAATACCATTACTCTTAACAATAATCAAAGATACGGCATTGATTATTCTTGACATATTAATCGTTAATACTCTTGCCATTCCTTTTTTTTAATTTACTTTATGTTTCCTTTAATATTCTCAAATACTACTCTCAAAAGTATCACAATCCTCGACTCCCAAAATCCATTCTCAGCCAATTATCCAATAGAAAAGTATCTCTTGTCTATGTATTAATAAAATATAACATTAGATGTGATTTTCGATGAAAAGGAATTGAGGCCTATCCTCACACCTCCAGTTTCATAGACCAAGAAGAATAGAAAGTAATATATTATTTATTCCTATATTTAATTACAAGAAATGCACAATTAATTGAATCTGAATATATAATATCATAACATACTTACGAACAAATAATGTGATATAAATATTATGACTCATTAAACCTTTCCCACCCATGTGGGCCAGACGTATTGGCCCAAAAGATTTTTTTACAAAAAAATTGAATGAGGTATTTTCCTATTTATCTATTTAAAAAAATGTTCTTTATTTAATAAGATATCAGATCATACCTTATATGTTTCTTATTCATTTTACCAATAAAAGTATTTTTTTTATATTCGTAAAATAAATGAGAGCAGAACAGAGATTTGACCAAAATTGGTCAGATTGGGAAAGGGTTAAATATTGATAAAGAAGATTGTCATTCATTTTCAATACTATTTTCAAGTTTTTCAAAATTAATAATTTTTTACTTCTACAAAAATGAAGAAAGAATAAATTTCGTTTTAATTTATTAAATTTTTCCATTGCTGTGTATTATCTATTGTGAGAACCCTTCTCATTAAACGCATCATAGTTAGATATATCTAGAATATTATTGTTTTATTAATATGTATCTAAATAATTCAATAAAAAAAATCAACTTTTGAAAAAAAAAACAGGCGAAATATCTTTTTTCAGATTGTTTAAAATAAAATAACATATTAAAAATCAGCATTTATGATACTCATATATTGAAAAAGTTAAATTTCATTAAAATGATGTTAAAATACTATATATTAAATATACAATTTTAAGTTAATTTTGTCTTGCTAAATTATTTTGAAACGCTCTTGATTCCATTTTCATTCATTTTTATTTTAATATTAAGAAATAATCTAGTTTTTTAAGTTTGTTACATGCATTGTACGAATTAAACGGAATCATAATTATTATGAGAGTAGAGATATAAAATAATGTGTCTATTTGAAATACACACCTTGGCTTCGTATAACACGGTCATATCGTTCCAGGAAAACGTCGTGTAATACAAATCCGTGTTCCTTAATAAAAATAACAAAAAATGTTAATATCCTTTTTTTTATTAAAAAATATACAAAATATCCATTTACATTTTATAGATTCGACTCTTTTTCGAGATCGGTTGTGATTGTTTATAATTTTGGAGAATTCTGAAGTCATTTTTTTGGATGATTCTATGTCAGCCGACGCAACTTCTCCTTGAATTTTTATATAATGTAGTGAGAATCGCTTCTTGAAATTTTCAAACCATCCTCAACCAGCAGGAAAATTGTGATTGTTGATCATCAGGTGACGATTGTTCAGTTCTTTTAAATTATCATATATTTTAGTGCTCACTTTGGAATAATGTTTCTGTCTATATGTATGTTTTTGTCATTGCAGACTTCTATCTATGTCATAAGAGCCCATTCTATTTTTTCTAATATTACTGAGCGTGTATGCACATAATGTGTCTTACTGATAGTGATTTTTTTTAAATCGTGTTGTACAAAAAAAATGTTATACGAGACCAAAGTATACCATTGGTTCATTTTAGTTGCATCAATGATGTTTTTTATATATGTATACGTTTGTGATTTTAATCGAATTATTTACGTATCAATTTCCCTTATTAAATGATCGTTCGGTTCTATGGTTTAGCTTGATTAATCCTGTCTGGTCAAGTGTCCAAAATTATTAAATTAATTTATGGTCGTTATTATTAAATGGTACGGATACGTGACAATGTGGCCCACGTGAAATTGTAATTTGGACGGTCGTGATTAGATCATTTGTGTCAACTGCTATTGCTGTATACTTTACTGTGTTTAGTACCCCAATAGTTTCTCACGGTTAGAACTTATTTTTAAAACTTAACTTTTCACACGGAAACAATATCCATCGCAAATGACCGCCGCGAATAAAATGCAAATCAAAAGGAAAATGTTGCCACGATTTAAGATGCTAGAGAAAAATTCAATGCAATTTCAATTGATGATTTTATTGTATTTATCACCGATAGCATTGTTTCGTAATTATCTATACTTATCTTACTGGCAGATAGTGTTCAGCACGTGTTAACACCGTACATGTGTTTCGGGTCTCAATGAGGGTTGGACCACCCGGAAATCTAAAACAAACGCAACAATACGTGATAAGCTGGAAACGTTGAAGCTTTTTAAATAAATAAATATTGCGAACCGCAAATTTATCAAGCCTGGTCGATCATAGCATAGAATGTCATAAATGGATTTTAGTGTTACGTTTTACAGATTAACTAAATTTAATGATGCATCAAACCGCATCGAACAGCTTCTAATCCTAGCACCGGACCACTTTTCAATTCATTATAGATGTTATTTTCCAAATTTGCAATATAAAAAAAAATGAACCGTTGCCACTTTATTGCATTGTTTATTTTATTGCACCAAAATAGCAACTTTTTTTTTTTATATATATAACCTATTTTTATCCGATTTTTAGATATTATTTTTAAATAATTCATTTATGAATGAAATTGCGCGTTTATTAATATTTCATACTTAAAATACGGTGATGTGAAATCTTATTATGAATTTGATACATTAAATATTTATTATTAATAGTTTAACCAAATTTCGGGTGTCGATGTTAATTATTTATATTCACAACAGTGGGCATTAATATTTGTTTTAAATTGTTTAACATAATATTACCGTTTTCTCAGAATACATCATATATAAATTTGGGATCGCATTCTATTGATGATGACATTATTTATGGGAATGTATTAATTATATATTGTAACTAGTATTATTACATGCGAATTGATTTAATTTAGATTATAGCGGAATTTAATCAATTTAATATTAACGAAATCCGTTTACTGATATATAGAAATATGATTTAGGATGCGTTCGAAAATTTATGTTTGTATTATATTATATATTATATCTTTATTTAAAAAAAAATATTCTGCTATATTATTCATTATAAATTAATTAACTTTTTATTGCCAATTTATGATGTAAAAACATCTTGTTGAAATGTGCTTTTATAGAGTTGACATATAAATACGAACGCTTCTTTTTTCGACTTACTTAAATATGATTTTATACACAGGATTGATACATATTTTTTTGAAATTTATCCCTGTTAGTCTATGATACAAGATATGCGATTAATCTAAAGCCCTTCTTTTAAATATCGTTGAGTTGCATTTTTTATATGAGTTTAATAAAAATATTTTTTTTAATGTAAGCAAATTGAAAGCTATTACAGTCAGACCTCGACTTACGAGATTTTAGACTTACGCGTTTTTTAAAAAACGCGAAAGTTACAAAAGCAGTGAATAATGATATTGTATGCTAAACTTTCATTTATGCAAATAAGAAAAGAGCTAAAAGACATTTAACATTGGACCGATACTTGAATTAGTTCGTTCTTAAATACATGTATATGTATTTAGATTCTATCATGTGCTATCAAAAATATTTTCTTGATTGTATATCTCTAAATCTATGATATATTTTACTTTCACTTATCCTTTGAAACCAAACATATTTTTTGCCAAAATTGCTAAATTTTGTGCTTTACGCGATTTTTCGACCGTCGGAACCAATCAATCGTGTCAAGGAGTGACTCTATATTTAATTGTTACAACAGTATATTTTTTATAAGTCCTGATTAAATATAATTATTATATTTTTTTTATAAAAACTATTAATCCACTTTATCTCATTTATGAGTAATGCGACCATGTGCATGATTCCTCTTATGGAGGATTATGATCATGATTTTCAACAGTATAAAGATTATATTTTTCATTGTATACGAAATATCGGTAGGATTCTTTGCATAGACAGATGGCCCGATATTTCGGACCTCTAGGAATAAAAGAGTTAATACAGTATTAGAAATTCATTTTGGTTTTCCAACAAATCATCTAGTTTTAAATTTATGTTAATATCATTGTTTTAAAGTTAACAATGCAAAGATATAAAAAGTTGGAAATAAAGTTATTAAAACTATTTTCTACTCAGTAGATAAGTTTCACCATAAACCGTGTAAAAAGTGTGATAGAATATATAAAAAAAATTGAAGATGTTATTTTAATGTTATTTTAAAAAAAGACTAACATCGTGGTATAAAAAATCGTGTAAAAAGTTTTTTCTTTGTTGTTCAATTTCTTATTTTTAGAAAATCTGTTATCCACCTTTTTGGTTTTACAAGTTGTTTATACATTTCTTAATATCCAGCCATGCAAGTATGTAGGTCCCGTTGACATTTTAAAGCTCGTTCTAAGTTGGGATCATAAGTGAGAAGATGGCATTCCATACTCTTAGCAAATTTCGAGCCCTCGAGAATTAAGGCAGCTGTTAGTAGACACATTTTATCATTTTGATTACTTTTTTACCCATTGATTATTGTCCTCTTGCGTTAATAAACACCGGACGAACGAAATTGAAAATACATACGCTTTTACGTGCCCGGAATTCCCGTTTTATTGTAGTACCACGTTCTAACGTTCGAATCTACGTTTTCCTTCTAATTACGTTTTTTATTGGTACCTTCAAAAACGCTGTATATATATAATGTTTCTGGGAATCGTGTTATTACAAATAAATCGTGTAAAATTATAGTGTTTGTTCTTTTTAGTAGACCGTATTAATAAAGACTCAAAGAATTAAAATTACATTGAAATGAATAGGAATTAATTGATTCTGTTTAACAAACATTGACTCTCATTTTGTATTGGTTTATAATACAATTGACTCCAAACTTAAAGATGAATTTGCTGTAAGAATTTTATAGAAAACTTATTTTTACAACTTTTATCTTATTGTTTATAGTCAGAACGGGGAGCCCGTACTTCCTGTGCTCGGCGCTGCCGTCGCATTGGCGTTCGAACAAGACGCTGCCGTTGGCGTTCAAGGTGGTGGCGCTGGGCGACATCAACGACGGCACCACGGTCACGGTCCGGGCCGGCAACGACGAGAACTGCTGCGCCGAGCTGAGGAACTGCACCGCCGTCATGAAGAACCAAGTCGCCAAATTCAACGACCTGCGATTTGTCGGCAGGAGTGGCCGAGGTCTGTAGCATACGTCGCGAATACTCAAACATTATATCGATCTAAAGCCTTTAAAGCTCTATCTCGATTGCGTTCGATATTTTTCTCTTATACAAGTTAACATATCGAAGAATTAAATCAAGTTATGACAATGTGCGAACTGGCTCAATGCATTCGAGTCGAATTTTCAATCAACCCACACACCCAGGCCGTTTAATCGAACAGAGTCAAAATCTGTAAATCTAAATAGCAACGATGACAGCGCCCTCTCCGCCGCCCCCTACCCGGATCCTCATCCCCGGGGCAGTGCAGCCCCCCGGGCAGCATCAGGCCCCCGTCATCAGCAGAGCCGGCGCCCACCCGCGCTCATTGTCATCATAATTATAGCAACAGCGTCGAATGCGTCCCTCACACCGCCGCGGCCCACCCCGCCCGCCGCCACCCAGCTTTCATAATGTGTCTAATTTTCAGTTTTCCCCCGTGGACCATCAGCAGCATGAAAGCCCCGGCACCAAATGAAAATTGTCACGGGCACTAATGCGAATTGTAATGCGATTTTCGCATAGAAATTCGCGACGCAACCGTGTGTCAGCGCAATAATTGTGTTCGTTATTAATTTCCGCCATTATTAACCAATTATCTATGATTGGTCCATTCAAAGGGACCGCATTCGGGACGCTGTTTGGTGTTGATAAATTTGGTCGTCACGCAAAAGAAAGTAATCACGTATTATAGAACGTTACGAAATGTTTTGCATTATTTTCAAGTCATCAAATAATTATTTATCATAATTTTAATTAATGCAACAATGCAATAAATATTAATATGGGTATTGATATCATTGAAATTATGCGGTCTTGGTGAAATTTTGATTTCTTTGTTGTTAAGAAAATGTTGCTGCATTTATTATGTATTCAGTATATTCCATTATTATTTTATCTAAAAAAAATATTAAATTAAAATTATTTACCACAAAATTATTTTAAAGTAGGGCATTTTATCGTAACAATTTAATTAATGAAGTATATAGCGTCTGCACAGCCTTATGTACACGGATTTTTAAAACATTTAAAAATCCATCAACTAACGATTATTTAGCGAACTAAATTAAAATAATACGTGATATTTTTGTATCGATACATAATTTAACAAGATTTTTTTTAAATTCGTTTATCGATCCATTCGAATTGAAACTAAACGATGTCCCAAAAAATAGTTAGAATGAATATAACTTCAGTTTTTATTCACATATATGATTAATAATATTTGAATCCATATAAAATGTAAACTTCTCCTCCTACTACCGATGTTTATTTTTTTTTATCTTTCTGGTTAATATCCTGCTGATAACGATGTGTTATTGATTCACAAATTCGACAGACATTTTATTTGGTGTTATGACGCATTCTTAATCACTTTCGGCTTTTAATTCTTCCAGCGTTGTCAATTTCTGGTGTAGACTTTATCTTTAATCTTTTCCACTCCGTGGACTAGACGTTTTGCCCCAAGAGTTTTAACAAATAACTTGAACCAAGTCTTGTTTTTAATCGGATATCAAATGAATTCCTATAGATGCTTCTTATTCATTTTCTCAATGAATTGTAAAAAAAATATAAATGAGAGTGGGTTCGAATATAAAAGTGGACAGTGGAAGGGTAAGGCATCCCCACAAGACTCTTTTCAAAGTGCGACCTCTTCGTCCATCATCAAGATATGCTCTTACATCAAGGTGATAGTGTGGAGGCCCTCCGTCATGTTGGAAATAAAATCGCCAAGTTCCCCCCGAATGCGCGGTAAAACAGATTCTTGCATTAAATTCAAGTAAATTTCATTAGAGTATTCATTTTTTGAGATATCCGTTAAGTGAGTAAGGAGATGAACTTATTACAAGTGACAAACAGAAAAATATCCTCCATCTATTTTATTACACAATAATAAATTTGTCGGTTATTATAAATCTCTTCCTATTTAGATATTTCCAATCACAAGTTTCTTTATTATTATCTACTTAATCTAAAAAAAAAACAATAAAACGACCTTTTAAATTTAAAAACTCATACTGTTTTCATTTATTTTTTGGTGGTTGGCACTGCTCCTCGCAATTGAATATCCATGTCCACCCCTGAGTCGGTTGTTTGTCTTCGCGTTTTCCAATTCCGATTTTATTCATCCGAGGCCCATTGTTCGCCTAAGCTTCAATGTCGCACACTGGAAAGTGAAGTATGCATTTTCAATAATAAATAATCATTTGCGGTCGAGCAGTAAAATTTTGAAAGTGCGAACGAAGCGCATGCGCGTCTCGGCCCGCAGTGCAGCCAACACAATGCGCCACAAAACTCGAGCCCTCTTCTTGACCTGCCAGACCGCACGGTGCGGTTAGAAAATTAAAATATGCCGACATAAAAGAAAAATATATCATAGGATCGCCGTTTGTCCCGGGGAAAGGGCCAGATCCCACGGGCGAGGGCAGACGACCGATTTATGAACGGGCGTATATCATCGCGACTCGCAAATTGAAACGGCAATGATTGAATTTTTCGGTTTGAATCGCCACAGTTTTGCGAACACTGGCAACACCGTAAACCCCGATCCGATACTATCGATACTCGGGTCCGATACATTGTTTAATATTTACATTTATTACAATGAAATTCCGGCTCAAGAATAATTCTCTCCGTTAATATCGTACGAGCTAATAATGTACTAATTATTTGATGGCGTACTCCTCTTATTAATATCCATATCTAGATTATCCATATATCTTGTGATCTCTAGTATTCCATTATAATGATGATGACACACGTCTCAATTTGGCTGGCGGCCCTCTGCTCCGCATGACTAATTTCTTTGTTAATTTAATATTCTTTAACCCTTTAACCCTCGCGTGCCTTTTGTTGAATTCCAAAGGGCTTTGTCTCGCTCCTTTGTTGCCCTTATTACAAATTATCAATCATTAAATCTGTCGCGTGCTTTCCCATACCATTTTAATTATCTTATACAAACGTTCATTACTATACTATACAGGGATAGCACGGCATAATAAGTGGTAATAGTAATACGCAGAGCCGAAAATTTTGTTTTTAATTAACAATAGCATCGTCGTTTTCGTAATGTTGTGCAAATTTTTAATTATATAGACTAGGCGTACTCTGCAATATAATTGTCTTGTGTAACGCCATTGCGTTAATAATTACATATTATTTAAATTCTTGTTTTTGTACTAATTGTGTAGTCGTCTTTTATGTTATTATTGCGATTATCATTGATGCAATTATTATCGCAAATGGCCGCCTATAATCGCATATTAGGTCTCGAACGGGGTTGGACATAAATTTGGCGATGCAATATGATTGTCCGCCGACAGCTTTCGCTGACAGCACCACCATACACCACTCAAAGCCGGTGGTGGGGCTCTGGGGTGTTTGTTGTTGTAGCCAAAGGACTGCTTCGCCGCCATAAAAACAACACAAGTTTTTATTGTGGCGGGATGATGGCCATCCAATATTTTTACGATACGTTTTTAAAATTAAGCAATACATCGGCACTCTTGAAAGGGATCGTTTCGTACAAATTAACAGCCAATATAACAAACGAGGCGGGAAATACACGGGGATTAAAAATTAACGCATTTTTTGTGCATTTTTATTTGATTTTTTTTGTTTCATTCGCGACATTCTGAATACTGCAAATTATTTTTTTATAAAAAAAATACTATAATTCGTTATTAACTTTGTATGGCGGACATTTTAAGTATTCCACCGAGACACTTTGCGAAATTGAATAACTCTAATCAAACGCCGTTTTCGCTTGTTTAAACGATTTGCGGTGAAATCATCATCAGCATGATCATCATCACGATCATTTCGAATGCGGGACAAGGTGGGAGGAGGGAGGGGGGGGGGCGTATCGCCAGAACCGTTGGACTTTTACAGACGGGCGGTTTTGCGATAACGCAAAAAGTTTATTATGTCTTAATGCGGTCCTGGGTCGGCCAACTCGTGGCCCTCAAACACTTTTTAACAGCCGCCGTTAAACCGCCCATCTTAACACCCGATACTTCTCAACGTCAACATCAACGTTTGCGAATATTTCACGCGATTATTTACGAGCGACTAATGCATGCCAAAATGGACTCCGCCGCATAGAGGGCCAGCGCGCTCGGCACTGTTTCCAATACCAGTTAATGCGCGATAAATCACAGACGTAGAAGATATTAGCGATACAATGTCCTATTTAAAATATATGCAAGCTTGTCTATACAAAGCCGTTTGTCGGCTCGGGAAACATATGCCTTGAATTTTATGGTGAATGATGAGAGCGATCGTATTGCAAAATTTTAGCGATTATATTATAAAGAATTAATTTATAAAATTAGACTAAAATAAATGCATTGATTAGATAGATGCAAATTCGCCTTCTCTATTACGATAAAAAATTTCTATGCATTGGGTATAATATGGTATGGTATTCGACCTGATCTGTATTTGAAGAGCCTAGATAACCGGGAGGGCAATCTTCTCAACCCCGACCACAGGGTTGAGTTGGACGCATCTCTGCTGGAGCTTGGGGGGGGGGGGGGTAAATGAAGGAAGCCGAGGAGTGGCGTAGATGGCGTAGATGGCGTAGTGCCCTCCAGGTGGCAAAGACCCTCAACGTGTATGGGGCCACTCATGTAATGCTATGTAATAGTATGAATATAATAAATATATATCAAACGGATTCGAATATCAAACTTTTTATTGTAATTGAAGAAATACACTAAACTCTCTTTTGCATGGTAAAGAACTCTTAAGAAAATTTAAGATTTCTTACCATGAAGATTTAAAAAAAAAGAACAACATTGCGGTATAGAAAATCGCGTAAAAAATTGAAAACCCAATAAATAAATTATACAAAATATAAGAATTATTCATAAACATATATTTTAATTAAGAAAAAAAATACTAACGACAAGTCTATCGTGATAGAATCTAATGAATCTATAATTACAGTCCTGTACTATTGGATTTCTTATTATTAAGAAATCTGTTATCAATTTTTGTGTTTGTTTCACAAGTTGTTTATACATTTCTTGATATCCAGCCATATAGATCTATAGGTCCCGTTGGAATTTAGAAGCCCGTTATATGTTAGGATTTTAGGTGAGGAAATGCTGTTCCACACTCTTGCAAAGAGCAAATTGAAAACCCTTGTGAATCAAAGCGGGCGTTAGTTGATAAATGTCATTATTTTGTTTACTTTTATACCCATTGGTAGAGATACGTGATTATCGCATTTTGCGATAAATGCGACATAGAAGCGATAAAAGCGATAAATGCGATATAATTGCGAAATTTTCCATATATTGATCTCTCGGTTATAACACATAGGCATTTTGCCCATGGAAACCCAGAAGCTACTTTGAAACAGACGAACACACCAAACCAGAATTACTGTAGATATTCCAAGTCGGTTTCCCGTAAAAGTTTATTAAATCTCGAGTCACATTTAAATATACATTAAACGAATGTGTTTTATGAAACTTTAAATCATCTGTTCAACCCGCATGTAGCTGGAAGTAGATGTAATTTCCAAATTGATGAAACGATATCGGTAATAAGAAACTTACCTTTGTTTACAACATTAACAACATCAATAGAAACATGCTCGATGATAAACTTTAATAATTTTTAATCATTATATCATTTTTAATCGGTGTATTCTTGTATTTCATTTAATTTCAAATACTACATGAATATTGTATATCGTTTAAAAATTATGTATAAATTAGATTTTAACTTCAAATTCGTAATTAAGAAATAAACGCTAAATAGATGGTAAAATTTGTCATTTTAAATGCTATTTTTTTAAAAAAAATAGATTCTAAAATACGTGTCTCTACCCATTGGTCAATGGCTTTTTTAACTTAAAATGATATACTTTTGAATGAATGATTTGGTTTCTATATATAAATAAAGAAAACTATGTGTTTTATTATTATATTTACAGCTATGATTAATAATTATTTTTAATATTATTATATTAACAAGAGCGGATTTACCCTAGGGTTTTTCCAGAAACATTAATTATAAAAACTTTGCTCTAATTATTAAAAAAAACACTTAAATTCCCGATTAAACTAAACAGGAAACGAGTTTTATAAATATTAATATTATTTAAAAATATTGTAAACCACGTAAAGTTAGGATTTTTAAATGTTGACAAAATTTGTTGGTGGATTCCTAAATGCATCAAATTAGAGAGTTTTTAGGATATATTTAGGCTTATTTTTATTTTTACTATGAAAAAAGGGAAGAAAATTGCGTAGATTGTTTTTATTTAACACAATGAAGAGAATGCGGTGACATTAATTATTATATAATTAAATATTTAAATTTAAAAAAATAACTCCAACTTATCAATAACCACAACTAACGAACGATATATTTATATCATAGGATTTAACAACCGAATGCGTATTTTTTCCAAAAAAGCAATTAAAATTCTACTCTATTCGCAAATTCTAAAAATACTAAAATTTTAAAAAGTGCAGTTACTTGGAAATATTATAATACATTTATATTTTACATAAAATTATGTAAATATTTCATATTAACAGCTCTTTAAGTTGAATAATGTATTATGTTGAGTACAACATTTGAGATTTAAATCATTTATATACTTTATACTTTAAAAAATAATATAATAAATCGCACATATTCCGTTTTTGTTCCCATTTTTTAAATCTAAAATAATGAAACTCTCTAACAATATCCTAATGTGGAAAATATATTATTAATATTATATTTCAGGAAAAAGCTTTTCCATCACAATCACCGTATCTACGAATCCACCTCAAGTGACGACGTATAGCAAAGCGATCAAGGTTACAGTCGACGGACCAAGAGAGCCAAGATCAAAAACTAGTAAGTTACAAATTACATAATAAAAAAACATGTTATTGTATTAATCCCAAACATTTATCAGTGACCACACAGTGTTATACACGTTTTGTCTTTCGTACCAGTTTGTTGCGACAAAAGGTTAACGATAACAGCACTGTTATCATTGTGGGAATATGAGCATTGAATATCACGTCCAGATAAATTTATTTATGTACAAATATATGTATATATATTTTTAAATATTTTTATATAATGCGGAGGCATATCGTATGATCGGGACGTACATATTTTTAATAAATATTTTATTTGATTATTTTGATATGTGCCGCAATTTTGAATTATAAAATTATCAACGTTCCCACACTAATCCCACATTATTTTTAATTTTTTATCGCCACACTTCCGCATTTACATCCCAAAAATTATACTATATGTTCTTATTTACTGCCGCCCGTGTCCGTATCATATCTTCGGTCGGACTTTGTCATTGTTATAAAAATGCACTCTGCATATTTTTCTTTATTAGGAATTAAGAATCTGGCAGATGTTGGGAACATCTCATTGCATTTAATATTTGTATTGAAAACAACATGTGTTTCGCGCAAAGGCAAGGGTTTTCAAGGACCAACTGACGTTTTGCAGAACACGCGTCGCTCTGAAAGGATCGTTCATATTTTAATAACACCCAATTTATATCCAAGTGCAATAATAATAAGGATGTCCCTTTGGGCAGTTCCTACTTATTATCACTCCAAATTATAAATATATTTATTTAAATATCTAAGTATCAATATTTTTCACCTAATATAATCACACAGATTACCGTATGCTACACATATCATTTTTTGGCATTTGTTACCCAAAAAAATACATATATAATAAAAACAGGCTGCCCTCAATTTTGTGCACGCAAACCTTTATTTTATTCCATGATCCTTTTGTTGTCAATATTTGAAACTTTTTATAAGCGGGTCCCGCCTAATTGTTCACATGTCGTAAAGTATAATAATAAAATTGTGTAATAATATACAGGGTGTTAAAAAAATTCATTGGTTATTATTAAACTGATATTTTATGATGTATGTTAAGTATACACACAACCTTTGGGCTTAAAAAAAATATCATGGGATTTATTTTATGTCTTCGATCACAAATTGCATGAAATTAAGATATTTTCACGAATAAAAATTTTGCATAAATAACTGGCTGCCAAAAAAAATATGAAAAAAATTCTCCACAATACAATATATTGGCTGAAAATCACTGCCGCTTTTAACTTAAATATCTTTAATTTTATGTTACCATGAACTCAGTAACTTTATTTAGTTTTTAGAAAGATTATTTGTGTCATAGCAAAGCATGAGCATTATACGAATCATTATAAAAGTAGGAGTTTCAATATTTTTTTACATTCTATTTAAAAATCAGAAAGGAATTATAACAAACTCTTCTTCACTTCACTATTGTTCTTTTCAGCTCTAACAGTTCATTATTTTTTTACTAAAATATTAACTGCGTTAAAGGAAAACCTTGAAAATGGAGGGATAGTCTATATAATTTATTGTTGTTATCGATTAGGTATTACGTAAAAGTGTAGATGAAAATAAATACAGTAGGTTCTCAAATTACCCCAAAATTCTTCTTTTTGCCCGTTTTCAAATTCTAAATCTCAAATCTCAAGGTCTCGTCCTCAAAATTTAAATTTTGTTCTTTGTTCAACAACATTTTGAATAACTACGTCAACTTCTTCAGTTGGTGTACTATTCTCAACCAAACGGGGGAAGAGCTTATTCCATATTATGGTAGATATTGCAACTTCACTCCGGGCATCACCAATATTTTGAACAGCTTTATAAATGTTGTACTCTTTCCAAATATGATTAACGCTAAAAATTACGTAAGTCCAAAATCACGTAGCTCGAGGACTGACTGTACCATTTTTAGGTTTTAACGTTGTTTTGGTTAGTTCTTTTTTTTTGATAATAATTTTTAAGTTTTGTTTAATTTAAAATGAAATTATAAAATTAGCATTTTTTAAATTATTTTTTTTGTTAAAAAAATGTGCATGTTTCCGTTGCTATGGCGTTGTAATTACTAAGGTTTAATTAGATCTCGTTACCCTTTGCAACCATTTGCAGCAAAACTCTCCCCCACCCTAGTATGCGCTGCTACACAATCCCCTTGTGCTATTTATTATCCTAATTACCCGGGTTGTTTTGCCAAAATTTACGCAAACACAATGGCATCATATTAATTTTGCAATAATACTTTAATCTTTAATATTTATCAATCCAATCAGACGAAATGACCAATCCGCTTTGGCCAGGTGCGCCCGGGGGTCAACACCAGTTCAGAGGAATCGGATTAACTCAGCTGGGTCATATTCCGCTGAGCCAGAGGTCGTATCTAGAATCGCCAATCATCAGAGATATGGAGGGGTACAGAAGAAAATCGTCGATATCTTCAGCTCAAGACTGCCAAGAATACAAACCAAATGCTAACGTTCAACCAAACGGTGAGTCCAATTTTTTTATATCTAAAATTTCATTCACACCGTAGTATAAATAGAAAAAGGTATTACACACTTCTTTGGATATTTTTTTTGTCCGGCCTCCGACACCCATCATTCCGTTTTATTGCACTGGCCAATTATTGTATATTACATTTTGTTACGGTAATTTGTGCGTAGCCATCCTCTGCACGCTGTAAAATATATTAGATTTAAGAGTACGTGACAGTGCTACCAACTTTATTTCCAATCAATACTAGGGCGACCGTGTTGTTTTTTCGAGTTGGCCGGACAGATTGGTTTTTTTGAAGATCAATTCTACTGTAGCGTCGGTTATTGTCGGCTGCCGAGATGGTGACCGCAAGCTGGTCCAAAAAACAGAAGTGTACCCGTCCAGCAAAGTCCAAGTCGGAGGTGGTGCGAAGGAAGCGGCTACTGGAAGCAATATTCGAATCGTGATCGTTACATATTAAATTGCAGTAGGAATGTAATGGAGACCCTCGGGGGATAATACACTCGAATATACGTTGAAGCTGTTTTATAAATAAAATAAAATAAAAATGAAACGAACTTTGCATCCAATAATAACGATTTAACATCTTTTATAAATTTGGGCTGTATCCGCGTATTGCTATATAAATCTAGTAATTAGATTATAAAACATGCCCTAATTTCTTTAGAATTTTCTACCTGCTCTATTTTACCATTGCCTGAATCGAAAATGTTAGACTCGGCGTAATTCAGTCCTGCACCAGATCCCTCTAAGAAGTCCGATCCATTCATAATGGACCTCGGACGGGATATTGAATCGATTATTGGAGATCACCAGAAAATAAACAACGCCTTTGGCATTATTATATTCCATTCATATCCAGGGCCGAAGCAGGGCTGACCACAGGACCCAACAACACCGTATAACGAGAGCACTTCTTACTTTACAACACAACGCTGACCGATTTTATTATCACCCTTCAAATTGACGCCAGTGGTGTACATAAATAATCACATATTTTTTCTAAACAAAATCGCTTATTACTTAACCATATTCGAAAACAGTAGAAATTAGCATCACCAATTGTATCTTTAATGCCGTTTCCAAATTATGCGAAGAATATTTCATAGAAATTCGGGGTGGGAAATTATATTTTAAGACGAAATTATACCGATGAATTGCATGTGAATTGTGTTTTACATGATAATAATATTATAAGTATACTTTTAAAATTCTAATTAATATCATTAATCTAATTTTATATTATAGTTTAAGATTAAAAATCGCATATTTTAATAACATGGATTGCATAAACATAATAATGTCATCGTAGAGTTTAATCACTGATTATATTGTCAAAGCAAAAAAAATAAAACGAAGTTAATGCTAATACATTCTACTCTTTTTTACACAGTAGATACGTTCTAGCAAAAACCGTGCTAAAGAAAATAGAACTCATACAAAAATTTAAAAATGATTCCTGATATTAAAAAAAAACCATGGTATTTTAATAAAAAAATTATATTGTGGTACGGAAAATCGTGCAAAAAAGTAAAAGCCGAAATGAATCGATACCGCCGTCACGGCGGTTCGAAACCACCCGCGTCATCCGAAGGGGGTCTATTTATAATGGGAAATAGACCTTAAGCACTTCAAGTCAATATTTAATATTGATTCTCACGGCACGTGTCACTAGTATACGTTTTACTCGCACTTGGCACATCGTACCAGATACGAGTGATACAGTTGTTTTAATTTTTTTTGGGGCAGTTATTTATAATATTTATTATTTAGACTTTTTAGACAAATACAAAAAGTTTATGACATTTATATTTAGAGATATTCGAGAAAAATCATAAACCTGGGGTCCCAAATATGGCCGGTATTAGACGTGGTGGCGATGGCGGTTGGGCACAATCGTAGTTTCGTAGATTCTACGGAGCTATGAGGAGCCAGGCCGCTATCCAGGCCAATTCAGTGACGTGTGTACTACGGGAGGTGCCCGTAGTACCCGATCAGACCGTGAATTAAATACGAATTGGCCATAGCCTCGTCTGATTATTATTGTTACAATCCGTGCGTGACAGCTCGGTTCCTGGCTTCTATTGGCGATTCTGACCTTGTATTCGAAGAGCCAAGATAACCTGGAGAACGTCCGTCTACAGTCATGACATCATGACTAAGACGGAGGTGTCCTCCAGGTGGCAAAGACCCGCCCCAGGGTTATAAGGCCACTCCGAATAAGATGTTAGAATTGAATGAAGCTTTTCCTTTGTTATTACTATGATGTTTTGTTGACTTTCTTATTATTAGGAAATCTGTAATCCATTTGTGTGTTTTTTGTTTCAAAGTTGTTTATGCATTTCTTGATATTCGGCCATTCAAATTTCCAGGTTCGTTCGTAATAAGTTGGGATCATAAGAGAGTAAATTTCGTTACATACTCTTATTACTTAAAATTACTGTGATGTCACTTTGCGCCACCATAGCCAATGAACACTGGGCGTAACAACGCGCGAAATTGAAAATATAAATACATATAAATATTTTGTTAGTAGGAATCGTGGATAGGACAAATAATTCGTGTAAAAATAGAATATTTGTTCTTTTTAGTAGATCGTGTTATTTCAAAACCGTGCAAAAAAGAGTGCGCTGTTAAATCACCTTATTCTCCATGACGAAAATAATTTTGCACTCATATAATTTTTATTAATATTTTCTAAAAAAATTCTTTTGCCAATTTCTCTGAAAATGTTTAAGTTTTCATCTCTTAATAAGAGTAATATTATTATAATACGTAATCTCTCAGTTTATTTTTTTTTTTATTTATGGTTGATATAAATTACATTACGTTTACAAAAATCGCGATTAACATGAGTACTTAAGACATCCACATTTTATTTAAACATCCACATGATGTAAGAGGGATCACCGTTTTTAATTTGAACTACTGTTCTTTAAAATTCATTATTACGTAATACTTTCATTAGCATGGCTGGCTGAATTCCATTTCCATTGCGATTAGGAATATCATTCAATGAACCGAGCGGATTAGAATTGCGGTACGGCCTTGCCACGGGGTTAATGCATTTGTCTACATTTGTATTGCGGTTTCTCACATTGGCGCATCGTGCGATTAGCTGGAAATGACCAAGTCAACACCTTGATTTAGCACCGAACCCAAATTAATTAATTATCTATTAAACAGCGGAACGAATCATCGATAAACATCAAGCTACCATTTTTTGGAACGATAAGAATCGCGTTTTACCAATAATCGCATCCGTTAAATATTATAAATCAATAAATAATGTAAAATTCATTCGATAACAATATTTAAAAAAAAAATCATTAGCCATATAGTCGAATTCTTTTTTTTAGGGAGTCGGACCACCTTCATACGTACGTTAACCAATTTGTTCATCTATGATTAACGGTTATGCGGTTTCGCATGAATTCTACTACTTGACTTCCACGCCGTCTGTTTTTTTTTTCATCCTAGTAAATATTTTATTTAACCAAATCGTGTAATAGACCACTAAGTGGTAAAAAGTGTGTGAGAACATTGGTTTTTGCAACGCGCAGTCGCTCATTTCGCATCATAAATAGAATCGTTAACTATTTTTTTTTCTGTTATTGTGTTATTGATTTTATAGCAAAGGTTGCCGACGTATGTACGTCCCCACCACCTGCAGCCGAATTAGAATCCCAATTTGTGTACAATCGCCTCCACAATGCAATTGGCCAACTTGCAGCAATTTCTCTAAATCCACACTCCAATGAGCACCGGGAGGGGGATGCGCTGTGCATGTTTGGAGTCGTGTGATTATCTGAAACTAAGCATAATGATGCAATAAAATTTTACGATTTCGATAAGTGTTATTATTTATCTATTGTATACCGTTCAGAAGCAGATTTCGACAGATCTAAAGTGATGCCGACGACCGCATGCAATTATATCGAGATTCTATTTCTAAAAAAAAATTGTGGTAATGTAAGGGTTGTTTTTCTTAACAATATTATATTAGTATTCAATTTATGGCGGATTTTAGGACATTTTCAATGTTTTATGATATTCCAAGCGGGATTAAAGTATGTTTTCGTAATGTTAACAATTACGATCGTGCTTCCGCTCGTTTTTCCTTTTATTTATGATCACATCATTTTAAATTCAATTTGTTCACACCGGATTTTCTAACTGCGTGCTAAAGAGGCGAGCGTCTCCGTTTCCTTGTGAAGGTCGAGCGCCATTAGATGCAGCAGCGACTGAGGAGGAGGAAGCTTCTGCCAGCATGATGTTATTAAGTCCATCACGTGGTAATCGTGATGATGAACATGCACCAAAATGAGGTACAAAATAAATAAGTGGAGAGCAAATAAGCGGCGGAGACGAGGCGCCCGCCTGCCAACTTACTCATCAGCCAAATGAGACACGGTGGCCAGACCCGTGCAAATTGCGACTTGTTGCACTGCACCGGCCAGGTTCACAGCCGTGTGCTTTCGTCACAGTAATAACTCATCTTCTTGTCGCCAATTTGTGCCATGTGGAGGCTGGGCTGCAACAGGTTAATAAACAGCGCTCTTCGGGGAGCCGTTCCTCACTCGGATCATTTGTTCCGCTGGGGGAAATACACTGAAACCCCGTTTTTACGAGCCCGAAATTCGCGTTTTCCCGCTCTTTGGGTTCAATTTTTTTAATCCCATTTTATTTTAATTCATTTAGTACCCGCTTTTGCGTTTTTTATTTCTGGTAATTTATGTTTGAAAATTTAAAATTCAAATTAATTTATAAACATATTTTTAAATAGCGACGATTTAAAATGTTTAAAATAAATATTAGGGAGCAGAAATCTGGTACAAATATTATTATTAAAATTGGAACGACTAGGAATGACGAGAATATCTATAATACTTTAAATCAGCAGTGAGCAAACCGCGGCCCGCGGGCCGCATGCGGCCCGCCACACTTTCTCGTGCGACCCTTCATAAATTTTACATTTTAACTGAAAGCATGTCGTCTATATCTGCAAATATATACCAATTAATGGGAACGAAGCAATGCCAAATTTGTCATTAAACTAGCCGTGCCGATTATGTCTTTTTGTTACTCCTAGTTTTGTATTTTTCTCGAATAATTCTTTTAATATGAATCCTACATATTACAAACTACAATATTTATTTAAAAAAGTCTGGGTGCGTGTGTCATTTACGCGTCATATTCCATTTTAAAAAAATTGATGAAGATTTCATCAATATATTGACTTTCGGACGACACGGTTAAAAGACCAGAAGCAGTAAAATATCTTATTAATAAAAAAAATATATATATTAATATTAATGTTTGAGAAGAACGTAAAACATGCCTTAAAACCCCAGATTACAATAAAGATCGAACTGCACAGTATTTATTCCAATTAGCCAAAAACTAACCAACGAAAATAACAGATCTTTTGCAAAAAGTAGAGCATAGAATTCCAGTTGCTATGGAAAAAATCTCAGCTAATATGTTAATATATAGGAAACCCTCCTATAACTCGGTATCCAACGACATGGTTCCGCTGTAACACACAAAAAATAGAATCATTTTTTTTGTCAAGATATTGATCCAGATTTTCTCATTGGATTTTATAATTTATAATGGAAAATAGACCCAACGACGGGGTTGGTTACGAGCCGCCGTGACGGATCGGTTAAATAATCCTTATCAACATATTAATGAGTGCTTTCAGTATATTTTTATACTATGATTATTTTGTTAACAAAGAGATAATTTGAATTCATCACTTAGTGTTTGTATTATCATAAATTTCTTACATGCGGCCCGCACAACATTTTTAAATTTGTAGCTGGCCCGTTGTAAATAAAGGTTCCTCACCCCTGCTTTAGATGCCATGCATTACACTGATTTGCGTTATTTTCTAACCCCGAAACTACGTTTTCCATCTAATCACGGTATTTTTTTATCGGGCCTTAAAAAAACGGGGTTTCACTGTATGTTCGAAAAGTTAAATTATCATCCCCTAATTTTGCTATAATCCATATTAATATTTTTCTATAATTTATTAATGCGACATGTAAATAAATTTATTAAAATATAAAACTTGTTATAAAAGTATATCTTCTCTACTGAATAAAAATATTGGCCACACGCATTCTATCTATAATAGCTAGAAACGATTTTTTTAAACAAAAAAAAGTAATCAATCCTTTACTGCCATAGTAATAACGGCCTTGTCTTATTGATGAAAATGATTATTATTTTTTTTCTTGAATATTTTGACGGGAACCCATCCGAATTATTGAATGAACCACGGCATCCCATTGACAAAAACCCTCCGGTTAAATTATTACGTAAGCGCGGTGGGTATTGACCCAACGTCTCATATCATATCATAATGGCAATAAAAGAATTCGTGTTAAATTGTGGGTGGTGGACGTTTAAGGTTGTACAATTTTCAAGGGGAAGAGGAACACAAGACCCTGACCACAAAACCACAGAAGGCTGGTACGGATGCTCGGCTCGGACTACGGCTACCGACCAAATTAGAATACGGGGAGGTTGAAAAAAGTGTATAGGAAGCCATCGAGGTACTGCACGATATGAGAACGAGTTGTCGAGGATCGGCCCTCACTCTGCCAGGTGTCTCGGTTGTCTGCATTCATCGCAGATCAAAAAATTGGAAAAAATCAATACGATTTTCGTTTATAAATAACGTATTTTTTGCACATCTATTCATACGTATATTGTATACTAACATTTGTAAACAACACATTTTTTGTATGTGTATTTATAATTGGCATATTATTTCGTCTCCTCCTTAAAAACCAATAATAGGAAAATGTGATTGTTTAAATATTACATAATGGCATAACCTTTCACAAGGCGGTGGGGTAAAAAGGAACTCATCTGTCATTCAAGAAATGATTACAGGTTTCACTTGTGGCCGCTCAACATCCGAACTCACAGGTAGTTTAACATATTTTTTTTGTTGTTACCGTACCTTACCTTTACCCATATAATGGTAAATTGCCTAATAATGAGCAGCCGAATAGAGACAATGTCCTCTACCTTGCCGACCATAATGAAATTAAAATCTTCTTGTGAGGGCAATGCCGATGTTTTTGACAACACCCAATTACCCCTAAGATGTATGGTTTTTTATAACAAAAGAACACCTATATGTGTTAAATATGGGTATGCGTGCGTATTTGCAACGCCTTTTTTGCGGTATCCGTTTAATAAAAAGTCCATTTTCAAATAATATAACACATTTTATGTAGTTCTGCATCCAGTCTGCGCGGATATCGTATCGATATCATTTGTCATAGAGTCACAGCGCTTTCCGCGATTGACTAACGCAGAAGTGGTCTGCTAGAAAAGTGGCAGGTGACCTCAGTAATCATATGTCAGAAGGGATTGCGGTCTAGCGTTGGTTCGGTATCCGTATCACAGCTGGGATTGGGTGTCCGTGCCGTTAGCAGAGACACTTTTACGGACAACCAACCAACGGACTCTTAGTCGCTCGGGTGCCCATGGAATTCCTAGACCGACTAATATCTGCGCAGGATCTCGAGATCTAGCCTGGATCTTATTCACACTATAACTAAAACCACTTTAGCGCTATTTCTGTTCCGTTGTGCATATTTTATGCGGATTCGAGGAAAATGTAGAATTTAATCCTTTCTATTCAGTCCACTTTTAGTCGAATCTATGACTTAATCTCATATATTTTTTAGAAATTTAATGAAAAACTCGTAGATATTCGTACATGTATCATTGGAATTATTCTCAAGATATAATTATAATTTCAGTATATTTTATCGAAAAAATATTTAATTAATCTTGTTATGATGAAAATTGTTTCTATAATTATTATTGTATAAGTATACACTCATCGTATTTTCATTTTTAATTAAACAAAAATATGTACGCGTTTTGCATCTACATTTTAGATTTTTTTTAAAAATGCACATTCATAAACTCGTAGACTATAATCCTGTTTTTGGAACCATTCTCTTGATTGTACAGAACTGATGACGAATCCCTTTTAGCATTGAAAATTATTGCACATCAGTTCGCAAATCATTCTCAAACGCAAATGAAACAAATATATATTGGGTTAATTCATTATTCTTTCAAATTTAGAGAAAAAGTATGGGGCATTATAGTTTTGTAGTTTTTTTATAAACGTCATTAGGTAATTTTGAATTTATTTTATTTGTTTTTCTGATTTAAGGTGGTTTTAGAAAATTGTTTTTAGAATATTTATTTAAAAAATCTCTTCAAATCTATGCAAAATATTCCAATATTTTTTTTATTAAAATCCTGAAAATTATAATCATAATATTTATTATTATCAGTACGGATGTTGTGTTAAACTAACAAGTATTAACACATTAGACGCCGTGCTTTTTTGCATACTACACCGAATGTCAATACTTTCTTCGGAACTTTTTATCTTCGAACAGATGATACATAACTCAAATGTTATAACAGTACTCGAAGAATATGAAATGTCGCTACAATTTGGAAAAAAAATATATTGTTTTTAGCGCCTCATGGCGCCAATAGCATATATGTATCTGGTTAATATAATATAAATTCATATGTGTACATTAAATCTATAATATATTTGTTAGGGAATTAGGGAATTATTTTTAACATACAGTCACAAAAATCATCAAATTTAGTTGGTCCTTTTGATGCCACTTTTTAACCTTCTCCACTCCAGACGATTTTTTAGCATATAATTTGAACCAACTAGAACAGATTCGACTAAAGTGGACAAAGTAGAGAGTGTTAAATACCCAGTTTTGACTCATAACGTAACTAAATCTAAATTTTAAGAAATTTTTCTTTTTTATTAGTTTTATATTAACTCTTCAACCGCTTGAGAAATTTTCATATGTGGCGTACGCGAATAAAATTGCAAATGCAAAAATGTAGTTAAAATTCGAATTAACTAATAAAACATATGGGCTCTAGTTGTTTCCAAGAATAGAATAAAAACATTTCTATCCAAATAACTTTTACAAAAAATCTTTTTGTGCGTGCCGCTGGCGTGTGCGGTGAATTGACAGTTGTCTCACCGGAGTGACCATAGCAGTTGAAGGGTTAAAACAATGAATTACTTATATTAACCCATTGGACGTATACTGCGCTGTTTTCATCTGCGCACGGACCGGCTGAAATTTGAGCATTGCTCCGTCGTGACTTGAAATCGATACGGGAATTACTAATATCATTAGACACTGATGAGATCGATCCGTGCAACTTTTCAATATGCAATTTAACACCCGGGGCCCCCGGTAACAAAAGAACAATATTTATTCAATTTTAGTTGGGGGGCCGGCCCGCGGGATAATGGTGGCGCGCCGGTCGTACCCTGCAATTTTGGCCGACCGCGATACCAACTGCGGCCATACTCTTCGACACCGGGGCCCGATCGGGGAGGGGGTGCCACTTATAACACCTCGTTAAAGATTGAAAATGCGAAATTGATTTTGCGCCAATTCCGATCGGCTACCTTTTGTTTGTCTTTGGCACGGCGTCGATCGAAATACGCACGTGTTGATTTATCACGTTCTAATGATTGCAATTCGAATCAAATTATACTCGATACGCTTTGATGTTAGCTAAATTTACATACGGCGAGAAATTGGCCTCGAATTTTCCGATTGTGCGATTGTATTATCGGATAGGATTTATTTATCGCGACTGTGCTAAGTTAGTAGTTGAATAGGTGTCCGATAAAATCTATGAATTCTGGGAAATCTTTATAATACTGGCCAGGGGGTGTGTAAGAGGAAGAGTCCTATTACATCCGCACGTTTAATAAAAAAAATACATGGATAATTTAGCGCGTTGGAATTAATTAATTTAATGCCATCTATCCTATGTTGAATAAATAATTATAAAAGAAATCATATAAATTTCAATCCAAATGAATTAATACTAAAATTAAAATTAATCTGTGTCGTGGTTTGACATTGGGGGGAATATTAATGTGAGAGACTCATTCCTCTTGTATCTTTAGAATCTTTATCGAATCTTTATATGGACGAATGGCGCTTTGAATCTTTCTTTGATGCCATCCATCCATCGTAGTCACATAAATAAATAAATTTATGTAATAGATAAAGTAAATTTCACTCACATTTTTTTTGTTTTTCCCAACAAAAATTATTTATTGTCGTAACCACGACATGTGGTTACAAAAGCATGTAAGTGGTCGACGAAATTGAGATATACGAACAACAGGATCAAATCGCACTTTAAACAGTTGTTATTTTATAAGGAAATATATCAGAATCGCTAGATTATCTAATTGAAAATAAAGTTATCCAATGCGGCCCGGCGTTGGGGAGCCAAAATGCGGTTTCTAAGGAAAAAGGATGTGTGAATATAAATCGTAGAGCGGATATTTGATAAGATTACTATCGTTGTTTCGAAAAATAGAAAACGAATAATATTTATCGCTCTGTATAATAGTTGTTTATGTCATAACAATGACCAAACTCTTGATAAGATTAACGCATAAGATGATTACGAATATTTTTCTTTTAATGTCGTTAAATTTAATAATAAAATAAATGAAAGCATCCCTTATATATGTACGTTGTCCGGCGTAATTTGATATCGATCACAGTTGAATGCGTCACAGAGAACACAAACGAGATCCATGATCTACTACTCGACAAAAACGCAAAGATCAATATCCATTCATTTTTTGTATGATATTATAATACCTGAAAAAATATCGTCGACTTCCTCTGGACAAATTGCGTTTTTTTGTATTATTTTTATTTAAAGCATTGTTTCTTAAATATATAGAACCTGTAAATATCATTATTTTTACATTAATTAATTTAATTGACGCTAAAAACAATTTTAGATTATTAGATCTCATGTTATCTGGAATCTGGAATTTTCACATTACGCCCATTATACGTGTAACATGGTTAGTGCGAGCTTTATTACATATTATAGCAAAACATTATTGATTATCCATCGTGATGATATGTACCATCTATCGAGGGTGAATATTGTTTTTTTTTTTATTATTATTAATATTGTTACTGAATTTATTAATATTATAAACGCTGGCAATTGTTTCATTCAAACGTATATAATTCGTGTGCAATATTACGAAACCGCAATCTGTTACGATCTCATAATATCAAGTTTTGGTTTTTCGTAATGAGCGCTTAAACGTAAACTGCACCGATTACTGTATGACTGTCGATCGAATTTCGCAAAGCGCACCGAGTGCACTCGTGTGCCCATCGCCAGGTGCTATCTTCGCAGGTGAAATAAAAAAGCGTACATAAAATAACGTGTTCAAATTGTTGATGAAAAAAGATTACTTACAAGACATGATTCGTTTATGTTTTTAAATGGACTTCCAGTTGGGATCGCTGAAGGCTCGAGATTTTTCTCTAATTTTTTTTGTGCGCTTTCCAATTACGCTTCGGTGTCCAATAGCAGGACTCGTAATGATTTATCGATGCAATGTTGTATTTTATAGATCAAGTGGTGGCAGTGTGCGCGATCACGCATTACCAGCCGTACATAGCGCTCTAATGATGGTCATTACCCGCCATTTGCTCAAGATGGAAGCTTCTTGTACTTGGGCTTCTTTACTTGTCCTATACAATATTTTATGTATTTTTCTATGTGTTTATTACAAATTGTTATTGAACCTTTTTGATCATGTATTGCATTTGTCTTTGATACAATGGTGTAGTCGTATCAGATCGCGTCGGATCGCCGATCAGATAGATTTTTTGGACCCGGGTCGTTGACTCTATCTTTTCTTGTACATAATTTGCGACCCCAGTCGACTATTAGACTGTAAATAATGCGGAATCTGAATCAATATCTTAGTGAATACAAAAAATAACATATTGAAGACAATAGCCCAGTTATTAATTCGGATGCGTTTCACCTCTACAGTTGATATATTTATTTATTAACAAAATTCTTTAATTTTATATAACGTTGAAAAATAAGTCTCACTAAAGGACACAGATTTAAAAACTGTGAATAAAGAAAGAAAAGGAAGCTAAAAGCATTCTCGATTTTCTTCCAGATTCACATAGCAAGTAATATTTAGCCCAATTCTTTAGAGATTTATAAAAACATCATTTATGACGTATTGAGTTAAAGAAATTTTGCAGATTCTTATACTCGAGAAATATTATAATTTTTATAAAATACTCTTATATATAAATTTAAATTAAAAAACACAATCTTTAATAATTAATGTGAATGTTGACATTTCATATCTGTGGTCTATTTAATATTAAGTATTTTATATTAAAAAACTAACATTGACAAGCATTTGTCGATGAGAGTTCAATTTTAGAGCACATTTTTTAACAATGGGAAGTTATTCCTTTTCAATAAAATTCAGAAATTTTCTTGACTATAACGTAATTGTATTTCAATATCATTTTTTATATTTATAATTTCTAATCTTAAGCCATCCTTATTGAAAATATCGAAATACGATTTTATTACTCACATCGTCCTATGTATGAGAGGAAGGGTTAATAAAAAACGTAAACAATTAGTAAAATTCTTCAAATCTGATATTTTATATTTCCAACACATCTGTGTGAGTGTGATAAGATCTTCAAATTTTGTACCATTTCTTGTAGAAGTAAATTAAACAAACTGTGTTGCATTGCCGCTGATTTAATTGGATTTATCACTCTTGTGTTTCTATAATATGCTGGATAAGAATTACCTTTGTTGGGCAAAACAGTTCTTGGGAATAAAGCAATGATTATTTGCACATTTTAAAAATATCAGATCTTCCTTAAAAAACACTTTTGCGTATTTTTTTTTTATTCTCATTTCATTTTCTTAAAGATATATTATTCTCCTCTACTTTTTAAAGTTGTATGTTCTTGCCTCTTGTATGACCCTTTAAAGTAGAATTTTATTTTTTTGAATATCATTATTATCGAGTTACTCTTCTCGCTGATAGTTAGACGCATTTATCGTTATTATCGTTATCATCGTTATTATCATCGTTATTATCGTTATCATTTATCGTTATCATCGTTATTATTTCATTTTTGTTTTTATATTCACCAAAAGTGTTTGGAAAGAGACAGAAGTGACTTTTCTTGAGTGAAAAATTGGTCTAGTAAATGATGTGTTTG
Source organism: Philopotamus ludificatus (assembly GCA_022495035.1). Taxonomy (NCBI): domain Eukaryota; kingdom Metazoa; phylum Arthropoda; class Insecta; order Trichoptera; family Philopotamidae; genus Philopotamus; species Philopotamus ludificatus. The sequence goes on along the minus strand of JAGXCT010036922.1, from coordinate 59,014 downwards.
GGCTTGGGATCAATGGAAAAATCCAGTTACATTTTATTTGTATTAATTCAAACAATTAAAATGGCGAAGGTGGTATACGAATTTTTACTAAAAAAATGTATTACATCTGTGAGTATTTGTTGTTCAAATATTTAAAATTTAGAACTTGCAGAAACTTAGATACCTTAATCATGCTTCGCGGGCACCGCGTTGCCACCTCCTGTTCTACAGATTGCTTAAATATTTTTCCTCGGTTCTGCCACTTCACATTATTAAATATTAGATATAGTTTGAATCAGCTTTTTTAAATTATTTAATTCTGTAGTTTCCATGAGCACTAAAATCCTATATTTTTTATCACATCTGAAACGATGCTTTTCACCCAAAAAGTCTTGGCGTGTTAGCTTTGGCACTGCTCTAGTCAATATTATGGTCTGCTAATGTGAATGTAGCAAAAAATCCTTGAATATTAAGTGAATTTTGTTAAATTTATTAAAAGGTAAGTGCCTAGTAAAGAATATTTCTCTATTAAAAAAATATTTATTTTATCTTCGCCATTAAAATCATTATTGGATGAAAAAAGTCATTTTTTTATTAATGATTTTTTTGCACTGTTGTAGTCATTGGATGTTTGTTATTTATTCTAAAATAATTCATTTTTATATAAGAAAATTTCCGTTGATTCATTGTCTTTTATGATAACAGATTGTCTAATTATAATTCGTTTTTCAACATTATTATAATTTTTATTTTATTATTATATCTGCTGTAGACTAATATTGATCCATGAATGAATTATTGTTGATATATACCAATGCCAGAATTATTAACTTTTATTCGATTCTAAATAAAAAGGATCTTATCAAATTTGGTATATATCATATATTTAAAAATCATATATATTATAAATAATTTGGTTAAAATTTTTATTCGGCCAATTTTAACATTCGACCCTTTCCCATATATAAATTCGGTCGGCATCTCCAGTTACGAAATTCACACGAGTATTACGCCCAAGTATACCGATGGCCGCGGTCCGTCTTCTTTTTATCATAATTTTCAAAACATACTGCTTTCTACATACATACATACATACTATAAGAGCCCGGTTGATCAGTCGGGATCCCGTCCAGATGTTCAGTGGAAGCCCTTACAAGCGATCGCTTAATTTGTCGGCATAATTGAATGATGGCACGGTGGATGAGGAGGTAGCGATCGGCGTAGCTTATGGGAAAAACCCGAAGCGTAATGCTATACAATTTATTAATTTTACTTTACACGGTGTTTTAGTAACCGAAATTTCTTTTATAAATATAAAATATTAATAGGAACGAGGGAAAATTGCGCGAAAATCGTGCATCCTAATTTCCGCTGCGGTCATATTTCGCACGCGACGGAAATTCAATTGCGCCAAAATGTAATTAATTATAGTCACGTCGTATTGACAAGTTTTAAAATGTTACTCACACACGGCGAGGCACCTGTGGTAGATACATCCCGGCCCCATGTGCAAGTTTATAATCTACGGGACATTCATTATACGTAAATTAAACGTGTCAAATTTTCGAAGTGTAGTCAACTTGGATACGTGAACAAGTGCGGGCCAAACATTTTGGTTGTGACACTTGGGATATTAATTAATTGGTTCAAGAAATTGGCAACTGAAAGTGCCGACGTATATCTACACATACACACTACAGCAATTTAATAATAATAATAAATCGATATGAACTTATTAAATATATTTTATAAATATAATATAACAGAAACCTAAAGTAAATAATATATTTTATACACAATAAATATTTTAAAAAATAAATCAGAATTTATGGCGTTTGTAAAATATAAAAAAAATCCTTTTTTTATTTAGTCAAAGTAATTTCCAGTGTATATTAAAAAAAATATTATTGAAAATCGCATAAAAAGAAACTTTTTTTTACACTGAATTTATAATAAAACAGAAATACGTCGAGATCTAATGTGAAAGATACTATTCTCCTTGACTTTGTAAGAATATTAAAATTTGAAATACGCAATAAAAAATAAACCAGTCGATGAAAGAAGTAGGCATTGCTAGTTTACAATTTAAGTTGATTTATTTAAAAAAAATTGCACAACTAGTTGCTGTAGGAGAACGAAACGATTAAAAAATGATTAAAATATTTTTCATTAGGATGAGTTCTATGTGAAAAAAATGATAATAAAATAGTAGAGGCTGTTAATATTATTGTATGGTTTGCTAAACAAGCTCAATTTGCAGTTGACATTTTACAAGTTTAAATCAATTTATATCAAAAAAAAATTGTGAGATAATTTTTCAATTAAGATGTGGTAGAGATCTAAGAACAATACATTGAAGAAAAAGGCAAAAGATAAGAAAATATTCTGCTTTTGAAATAAGAATTGAATAATTGAATAATAATAAAAATGATTGGCTTTATCCAGCAAGAACATAGCTATTACAGATATAAATCAGCAAACTTTAAACTGTAACTGCAAAATAAAAAATATTCATAAACCGCACCGGTAGACCGATCGCTAAATTCTCGTAGCACGTGTCACTAGTATACGATTCACTCGCACTTGGTACATCGTACTGGATGCGAGCGAGAATAAACATCGCGCTCGTGGATACGCGAATATTGTTGTTTTTTTATTTTTTTCGAATTTGCGTAAAATAAAGATCAATGATTATTTATAATATTGATTGTTTAGACTTTTTAGACAAATACAAAAGTTTTGTGATATGTCAAAAGGTCCCATTGGCAGGTCTGGGTTACGGATCATAATTTGTTAGTCTAAATTATTTTAGATAATAAATTAATTTATTAATTATAATATGTGTTTTTAATTATTCAAACATATCCATATGATTATTATTAGTAATTTGTGTTAGTTTTTGATCAATGCATGTTGAATAAATTATAATATAGGTCACATTTTTTTGTAATTTAAAATTGGAACCCATATATCGTTTGAGTTACACCTACAGCGTGCGCGACACAAAGACATGATTTATTCGCGCGAGTGTAACAACCCTGTCGACACCCAATTATGAGAGTGTCACGAGCAGCGATTCTCCCCCGGGGAGGGTGGAACCGTCACCGGAACTTAAAACAACAACCCAAGGAACCACCCCGATTATTAACCCAAGTTTCGACAAGACCCCGGCCCGATAACTTAACACTGAAATTATTAATTTATTTAGTTTGACAGCGGTACGGAGTTTCGGCTGCGGAATCTCCGCCGAAGAATGCGCAGGTGATTCAGAAGTGGGCCCTCCGCGGGGCCCGCGGCGTTGTTGTTGACGCAACGTTGTCCATGAATGAATTCCGGCGGGGTATTTCCGACATTTACTCACTTTTCGATTATTCATATCGGTCACTTTAGCGAGTATCGATACGCATGTCAGATTTACCTGTTTTTCGAGTTATCAACAAACACGACCACGTGTTTGCAGCGCACATTTATGTGCAATGTGTTAATAACTAATATCATATGCCACTGTATATTTTTCTAGTAAATAGTATATCGACTGAGGTATACAGTTACCGTGAGAAATTGATTGATGAGAATAGATATGGAAAAGTCTTATGCAGTATGTTGTATCAATTTTCATTAGTAGTGAGTCATTTGCTGATCCGATTTATTAATTTTCTTTTATTAACTTATTCTTCGTGAGTCGGCACCCTCATGTCTGAGGATCGTGACCATGCTTCCCGGGATCCTCTGCATTCCGCATCTCGCATCGCAGTTACTACGGTGGAGCCTGTGCCGGTATTTACTTGGCTGTTCCAGTGGATAGACGCCCTGCCCTTTCCCCTGCGTCCTTGTACGTTACCGAGCGCACATGAGCTTCTCTAGGGTATCGTTTCTTCTAGGGAGATATCCAAAGTAGCGAATATTTTTTTAAAGACCCGTTACCCATTTCCTCTAGAACAGAAACGTTTGTGGATTTAGCAATCCATGGTATTCTCAGCAGGCATCTCCCACACAACATGTCATAGGTGTGATCTTCTTTTTTCTTATAGTTTTCTTTATGGTCTAAGTTACTACGCCATATCTAAAAATAGAGAATATCAGACTCTCCACTTTTTTTGTCTTTTTTAGATATTCACCCGTTTTTTCAAATTGTCGACAGCTTTGACTTTTCATTTTCAGCCATCCCAATTCGCTTTCTTATTTCTGGCTTGTTAATTACCGTTACTCGAAATTAGAAAAAAACTTTAATCCTTTCTAGAACCGAAAGATTAGCGGATCTCTATAATTAATTGGTTTTGTCCACAATCATCAGATTAGTTTTGAAAATATTGATCTCAAATCCTAGATTCTTATTTTCACGTTCAACTCTTTTGATTAATTAATGGTTGCAAGACGTTTGAAATGTGGTGCTACCGAAGAATTTTGAAGATTCCATGGACGGAAAGCATCCGTTAAGAAGTTGAAGGACGGAGTACAACCGTCCTTCAACTTCTTAACAAGGAGCGGGACCTTTTAGGGACAATTTTGAGAAAAAAAATTAGGTACTTTGGACATATCATTCGTCAGCAAACGAATCGTCTTCTGAAGACCATAATGGAGGGAAAAGTGTAAAGTAAACGGTGTTTGGGAAGAAAAAATATACAGATATTTGGAGAAATGTCAAAAGCAGGCGAATAAGAGGAAGAAATTTGATCCTCTGTCAACAATGTATGCTAAATCCATGGATTTCTAACACGTATCGGAAATAAGCAATTGTTCAATTAACAAAATGACGACATCTTCGTGATGCCGAGACGAGACGTAAACGTATACGACACTGTCTACAATCTGCAGACCAGTTAATACGTCAAACGATTGTTTATGTCATCCAAACCGGAATCTAGCGACTTCGTCACGGCGTTATCTGCACAGCAATTTGCATCGGCATCGTATCTGTAATACGTTATTGACTATGATCAGATTCATCTCGAATACCGGATCTGTTAGTCGTCATCGCTGTTCTCGATACCTATGGCCATTTAAAATACCCGACACAGCTGGGAATAATATATCCCGGGTAAATACGGCGTCGAGTGTCATCAAACGTTAATTATTGATGATTCAATATAAATTTAAAACGAGTGCGGAATTACCGGAATTGAAAATTTGGCAATGCGTGTTTTCATGTAGCAAATTGATTAATATTTTTTATCAACTGGATTTTCGAATAAACTTCTGCAAAAAAAATATTATATTAGCTTAATGATAGTTGATTCAAGTGTGTAACGTCTATCTGATATTATGATTCTGCTTAGTGTTATTAGTAAGTAGAATCAAGTGTGTACTTATTATAAAAAGTATTAGCACATTGAGAGTTATAGCTAAATTTCTATACATGCGTGTCTTATGTAAATTCATTTTAAAACGCATTTTTTTATGATGGAAATAGTAAAACTATTTAAATTTTGCAGTAAATGCTTACTTTATCTGCATTGATTACGAGTAATAAACGATACTTGCTACTCGAGCCTATCCATATACCAAGACATGACACCTAATACCTTCCTAGAAATCAACGACTGTGAAATTTCGTATGACTAAACATTAGTAAATAGAAAAAAAATGGTATTGATATAATCCAGCGATCGTCAATCGCAGGGTATATTATTTTTTGTCATAATTTATTCGTATTATTTTTACATCTTTATTACAATCGGCCATAGAAAGCCGTCAGATCGTACGATCATGATCGTGCAATCGAATTCCGATGACTCACAATGAGTGGTCCGACTCGGCAAACACTGCGAGTGCCAAAAATTATTATATCCCCAAAAAAATAAACAGTTCTATATTTTCATTCGACTCAAAATTGGTATACGACCTTGATTATCCGCTATTTAATCTGTGCGAACAGATCACGTCACACTTATTAAATCTGGTCACGGACCGGCGCATAATCGTCAGAAAATGAATTTTTGACAACCTATTTCGCGAAATAAAAATTTAATCAATACGCAGAAATAGTGCTGGGAATTTCCTTCGACAGTTCATAGCTCAAAAAGCCGCGGTTTTGTTGCAGATCAAAAGATTAATAACTCATTTCACAATTAATTTGATTGTCAACGTGGGAAAAATATATTTTTGTACGTCTGAAAATGTACCACATGGTAATTTAATGTGTAATAAATGTAATAAACGAGAACTATGGCTACGGTCATTACGATCGTTTTTTGACATCAACAAAAAAATTCACTCAATTTCAATACAAACGAGACACGTTATATTGTCATACATTTCAAATGATTAACGGTTTTTTTGAGATTTTAATTTTTTCGTGTTGTAATTTTGCTTCGGCGTCGTTTTTCCAGATTAGAACCGAAATTTTTTGGCTTGAAATGATGATGATTAACGTGAAGCGAATCAATACTATTTATATTCATTCGACATTCGTTCATTGTAAATCACGCTTCGTGCAAATCAATGAATTTTTTTTGGCAATCCGCTATTTGTTTATATTATATTTTTTTTATTAGGGATTTCCAAAGGATGTAATATAGATCAGGGATGAGTAACGCATTTCAATTATAATTATTATATATATGTACTGCACATTTGATTACGTATTCATACGCGTTATTCTCCAGGAACGGTTCTTCAATTCCACGTATATTTTTTTCATTCATTCAACACAGCTTGAAGTCTCTATTTCATTTCAAGGACAGGCGCTATTTTAATCGTTATTCTTAGAAATGTGAATTCGATTTATTAACATGTATAATTATCATTTTTATTTAGTACAAACATGTTACAAAATATGAAATCTCGCATGACTAATCGGATTTTTTACAATGAATACTTTTTCACACTAATAAAATACGCACGATTTCATTTTGAACACATCTCATGATCACTATAAATGCATTCAAATAACTTACAGTTTAATATTTTAAAATTAATTATTTGTTGAGATTATCACCTTTAACATTTCGATCGATTTCTGTATCCATCTGCGATTTGTGTACGCATTGCGCTTTAATGCATCTTGTTAATAATAATATATAAAACCATTTTATGAACTGATAAATATTCATAAGTGTTTATGTTACTCAATTGTTTATAGCCGGGTGCTCTGTTGAATAAGTAACCAGTCTGGGAAACGACCGATGATTCGTCATGACGATGACCGATGACTGTACTATGTTTTCTCCGGATGTTTGAGAAAAATTAAAAAATAACAACATTCTATCAACCTCGTTTTAATGACGGTACGCACTATTTAATCGCAAAACATAGTCTGTCATTTTTCGCTAATTGTGTTACAGCATCCACGGTGAGTGGATGACCTTTAAAATTAGTAGGTCGCCCATGCATCAACAATTAATATGGAATTTCCGGTTTGCATGCTGGATTTAACAATCTTATACAGTCAACACGTGTTTTTAATATTGTTTTCTTATACTTACAATTACAATTTTATTTTATTATTAAATATTAAAATTGCATTAGTATACATTGTTATATAAATATAGATATAAATTAATTATTTTTATTAATTATCTGGAGTTGAGGATAAATCTGTTTTATATGAAACGAAACCGCGTTGAAAACACAAGCGTTAACATATTATTAGCAAAAACTAGTTTTCGTAGGTCATGGAGTAGTTTTTCTTAGTGAATGAATGAAAATCACAGTTTCTCAAACTGCATGAACCAATGACCGATTTATTAATCGACCACAACTTTACATACTGCGGTTTATGCCACACTACACGTTTTCGCAGGGCTGATCAAAATTGATTTCAAAACTGTATTTTAATCACGGAAAAAATGTCATCGGCAACGCCTAAAATTTTGTACACTAGTTGTATGGTTTCCGTGAGTCGGGGGCAGTCTTCCTGTGAGGTCCGACGGCGTTGACGCGATCCGAGTACGTACCGTCGAGTCCTGGAAACTTAAGAAGGCCCTAATGTAACATATACTCCGCGACGACAAGAGAAAAAATCGAGTTGATCAATTTTTTAACGTCATCCGAAGCCATGAATGATACGGCCGTGCTCACTGAAACGTATTGTGACTCGGGGATCGGTTAACACGAATCACAGGGGCCTTATCGAAACCATTTTTTCACACAAAAAAAATATATAAGGAAGGTAGCCGTAAAACGATTTTATAAGATTCCATGAATCGGTCATATCGAAGCGAAGATTAATAATCCCATTACTGGGAATTCTGTAGCTTTTATTTTGTATCATCGGGATTTTTATGGGGCTCTGTAATAATCGGCCATCGGATCTTTAACTCTATGGCGGCATCGTCTTATTAGCCACGTTATCTTCTTAGAAGTCATCCTGAATTATATCCGAATATAATAGATGCCGATATATATTTATGGCATTGAAAGAAATAATTACGTGCGATGCAATTTATTCATTTAATAAAATAGTTGATATCCAAATGTTTGTCCTATTACATCATCATCATCAATTGAGCCGCTAATAATATGATAATTCTAGTGGATCCCTCTTAAACCCAAAATTTAAGACCCGATGGACTTCCTGCTGTATTATAAAGATACCGAAAATGGCAACTTTTGGACCTGTGTTATTAATTGTTTGCAAAGGAAGCGCCTCGTAAATACAGGGTCACATTCCTAACAATCGGAAATAGGTGTAAAAAAATCAGGTGATACCACAATAAAAAATTGAGAACAGGTATAAACGTATTCTGGAGTGTTTTACTAATTTGTACAAATCTACTTCTAATGATGTTTTTTTTGCGCTGCAAAATTATAACTGTTTAATTTTATAATATATTTATTACAATATATCAAATTGTATTCGTATATGTTTTATTTTATTTTTTAAATATTGACAAAAAAAATCGACAGGTACGGTGAAATTTTCATACATTCGCCGGCCTCTCCTTGTTGCTCGAGGTTCGGTCCCGGTTCACAATGGTTCAGTTTTGTCTGCAACAAAAGATCCGCCAGTTTTGCGTAATTACAGGGCGCACAAAAGCCTTTCCTTGTTCAGGTATAAACACAGGTGAATTACACAATAGTCCATGGCCGAAAACGACTAAGCCAATGGCCGCTAATAACTCGCAGTCTTAGAATTACCGCCAAAATTGTGTACACGTACATTCGGGTACTGAATTTTAAACAGTCACGAAATCAATAAAAATTGTTTTTATTTTTGCAGATACTAATATAATGGGAGCCGCCGAATGGTCGGGATACACGGGAACGGGGACTACGCAATACGGATCTCCGACGCAATCTTATTGCGATCCACCGGATCATCCTTCCACATTACATCTACCAACAGGTAAATATTTCATATTTTATGATTAGTACAGATCATCTTTATTTTGATTAATATAAACTAATAAATTGATTAAGATAAACTAACGATAAAAAATTTTTTTTTATATAAAGTTATTCATTTAAGTTTTTCTGTTCGTTTGAAATATGAAAAATAATCATTTTATTAAATGGACATATTGTTTTTGATATTGATCTGTAAATTTATGGGTTATAGAACAATTTGTCGTTGGAATTCACAATTTCCGCCACACCTCTTGGTCAAATTGCCAATCGATTCCTATGGTCAACCGAACAAGATTTTACCGGATTTCGATAGACCACCAAATATAAATTAGCAGACCACACACCGACAATCTTCTGTGTAATGTTAATAAAAAACACAGTAGAATACTTTTAGAAACTGCTGTTTAACGTGCCGCCGTCCAAATTTTGGGTTTTATGCGGCACGCGTCGAAATCGCCGACACAATAAAGAAAAGACGTCGAACGACGACGTTCACAACTTTATTTTGATAAATTGCATTGAAACCGATGCGAAATAATTGAAATTAAGGTTGAATTTCCATTGTGTGTGTTTATTTTTAATTTTTATTGCGATTTGGCCAACTTTCCGCATTGTGGAACCACATCACATATGATCCGCATGCGGATCTAACAAACACTAAATCTCTTCTACGCGGAGATGAATACCCCGATGATTCTTTTTATTCCCACGCACGTACTAAATAACGAATTAAGCCGTCGTTCACAATGGGAATTCCGAACACAATCGCGTTTGCGAATTTGATTCAAGGATTCCACCATAGAGGCTCGACTGACTCAAAAGGATGACAAAAATAACGCAAACAATGGTTTGATGACTCTGTGCGTCGCTTGATTGGCGACTTTCGGGCTCGAATGATTCAATCGAGAGATTTTCAAGATTCTTATTAAATGACATACTCATTATTAATTTGTCAAATATTTAGGATATAAAATTTTCATTATATCTCATTTTTATGACTTAATAAATAAATATAATGCTGAAATTAAAATAAATGGACACAAAATTACAATTCTGATATATGACGATTTTTATCTTATGTACATAAAATAATTACATTGTATACTCGATTTAAGTTTTTTTAAATTATTACTCGTTAAGTTATTGATGATTTGGTATACATATGTAAATTTATAATTGAAATCACTTCGGCGAATATCGAATCAGATGATAACAGCTATGGGGAGGTAGGGAAACTACCGCTCATAGTTGAATCAAATTAAAAAAGGGCTAAAAATCCGACAAAACTGTAAAACGAGCCGATAAGTTAAATCTAAAATATAATATAATATAATATAATAAAATATAATATATATACTAAAATATAATATAATATCAGAAAGTTTCAGATAAAAACTGAAATTATCATACATACTAGAGGATGTTGTATTGATTCTCTAAAAAATTCAGCTAATTTAGAAATATAATTGAAGGCATTCTGAAATCTATCACGGCCAAATTGTGTTTAAAGATCAATTTTCGGATATTATTGATTGAATTCCATAAAAAGATTTTATTAATTTTTAACATATGTTAAAAATATGTAAGAAAACCTACAAAAAAAGGAGAATAAATTTCAGCTTTTATCAGAAATGATGATAATGTGTAATGAGAATATTAGAAATGCATAATTTAATATTAGGATTGAGTTTGAATTTGGGTATCAACTATTTCATTAATCACTCAAATATGACTCAAATAAAAATATATTGTTTTATTATTCAAATATCTAAATATCAACGTTTAAATATATTTATTTACGTGATTTTATATAGAGTATATCTATTTTTGAAACTAATCTAGAGCATAAATCAAAAAATAAGTCTTTGTTTATTCATCAATATTGTTATGGAACTTGTCGACATCCAACTGTAAAGTAAGCATCTAATATAGCTACAAATGTCAAGATACACAACAACGACAAATTGTCGATAGCTTTGACATTTTCAGCCATCCCTATTCGCCTTCTTACCTCTGGCTCACAATTTCCGATACTCATAAGCAGTAAAATGAAAAAAACAAATGTTTTATTCATTTAACAAAGTAATACAATATTTCGATTGTAAGTTGTTTGTTTATGCTCAAAATATGAATAATGCAAAATATACAATAATATTTAATTACATTTCTAATTAATTAATCCATTTTATATTCGGCATATGCCAGTTATTCATCACGAAACAAACAATTGATACACTCATTATTATATCGCTCCGAATTTAATTAATAAAGAAACAAAATGGCCGGCATTACGCCCTTTATATGGAATTTATTAATACAACAGGAAAAACTGATTAAATTAAATAGAACGCGTCATTTGCAATAATAAGTGCGATAAGGAATTACAAGGAACGCGCTTAATCACAATTATACGATTTTGTATTGAATTAATTTATATTATCGTTCCGAGAAATTTGGATTAATGTTGTGTGTTTATTTGTTGCAGTTTTGCCGGACAGCAGCTGCAATCATCCCCATGCCGAATATGGAAACATTTCACCGCCGGGCGTGCCGCCATACGGATCGCGAACGCCGACTCACGCCTCTTGCTCGGCCCTCACCGAGCTGGAGCCCCTGCTCACGCCGAGATATCCTCCGGATCCCAACAACGGCTACGTTAATTATTCGAACACTTGGTCATCGAACGGATACAACTCTTACAACAATTACCAGTACAACAATCTGGCGGTGAACAACAACACGAACCTCAGTTGCGCCCAGCAAGCGCCGTACATCAACCCGCCGGGACCCACGATGGTGCTCTACCCCCACCTATATTCAACAGTCAACCAAAACCAAATACATTTACACCTGCACGGATCCAGCGATAAATTGGATCAGTATCTGTCGGGCGAGCCGCCTTTCACCATCAGCTCCGGGACGTCTGTGAAAGGGAGCATAGAAATAGGAATAGGGATGCCGGCTCTGCAGCCGCAGGGGATAGGAGCTCCCGAGGGCGACGCCAACATGATCCCGAGTGAAAGTGATTCGTCGCAACACAGAAACTATGTGCCGGTCACGAATGTCAACACAGATCCGAGTGTCTGGAGACCTTATTGATGTTATAGTTGTGATTAATTTTAAATAAGCAAATGTGATTATAGTTATTTCAATTGAAACAAAAGCTCAAATATTTTAAGCGCAATTATTTTTAAACTGTACAAATTATATATATATATTGAACTATTTTTTATTTTGATTTATTCAAAAACAAACGAGAGCTTTAAATAATATTTGATCGGGCGAATACACAAAACTCTATTTTTACACGGATTTTTTTCTACACGATCCACTAAAATGGATAAATACTGTTTTTATGCAAATTATTTATTCCATCACGATACCGAGGGATATTTATATATGTATTGCCAGTCTGCATTAACGCAAAAGGACATAATCTTAGGTCACTAAGGACAATAATTAATGGATAAAAAAGTAATCAAAATGATTTGAAATTTTAATGATATTTGTCTAATAACGGCTGCTTTAATTCACGAGGGCTTGTAATTTCCAAAGAGTATGAAACAAGATTTTTTTACTTATGATCTCAACCTAAAAGCTTTATAATTTCAACGTAATCTGCAGATATATATGGCTGGATATTAAGCAATGTATAAACAACCTGTGGACAGTATCGGATTACCCCTTAGGCGCATAAAGCGCACCCCTGAGGCCTCACTACTTCAGGGGGCTTAACATTTCTAAATAATTAATAATTTAGTAGTATTCTCTAAATTGTATTGGCTGTCCCTCAGACTCTAATCCATGGATTCAGGCGCGTAGCTATCTAAAGGCAAAACGATGCAAGGCATCAGGGTCCTCGGCATACAGTCCCGGGTGCCCCTGAATTTTTCTAAAAATAATAAATATTTGTAACATTGAGATCGCTAATACCCGTCATCAAAAAGCTAATAAAAAAATGGGTTTTTTCTGTCTTTTTACATAAATTGCTGTGAAATAAGTTATGTATCCAAAACATTGCAAATTTAATAATAAAACTTGCGGGTAAAAATATTTTGAGGGGGGGCAGGGCTCAAAATTGAATAGAGTTTAGGCCTCTCAAGCGCTAAATCCGCCACTGCCCATGAAACAAAAAAAAAACAGATTTACCAATAATAAGAAATTCAACAACGTGGGACAGTAATAACAAAATCAAAAAGCTATTTTGGGTTAGCATTATTTTTTTTTCTCAATTAAAAAATATATGCATGAATAATATTCGTATAATTTATTTATTAGGTTTACATTATTGCTTTTTTAGACGGTTTAAAATAACAGATTTTTTAAAATTTAGAAAAACCAATCTTCAATTTTTAATGAATTAATAGAACGTATCTACCGTGTAAAAAGAGTTGAGTGTATGTAAAATATTTTTGTCGAATATTGTATTCGAATTTTCTTGATGTTATTTGTAGATATGGCAAAGCATTTGTATCGATTTACGTTAATGTTTAATATAATATTCGACGATGTGCCTTATTTCGCGTAATATTAGCCTAATGTTACATATCCTCACTCGATATTTTATTAATATATAATACATTTCTGCGGTATTTATTTTATTAAAATATATATATGCTCTTAAATATTTTACGTGCCATGAAATAAATTATATAGACGTATTTATTGCTTAATTTTATTTAATCGTATTCCACACGAATATATTATAATAAATACAATTTTTATTTCAAAGCGTATGTATTACTACATGTATAATATCGCGAAACTTCAATCTTGTAAATAATTAAAATTGTTTTAAAATAATGTATATTTAAGTAATTATAATATTGTAAACATTAATAAATCGACATTTTATACGCCATTACGTACAAAACAATAAATTTGTATATATTATAGAAATATATCTTTTTTAAATATGTCTAATATTTTTTTTCCAAATATATGTTTACGATCGAATAAAATGAATTTACATAAGCACTCCAAAATATTTATTTTTAAAATGATTACTCAATAAATACAAATGTATATGATGAATGCTTACAACATATTTTTTTTATTATTATTTTTGCGGTGAAAATTCCTAGAACACGGGAATTTTAATATATACACATGTAAATAATATCGTTCTAATCGCTAACCAATCTGGGCACGTTAACCGGAAAAGCTGTTATCACAATCTGTTATCGAAAATTTAAACCCAAGTTTTATGAAAGACTATTATTTATCCGCTATTCGAAACATTCGAGATTAAATTTAATTGCAGCGTAAACATTTTACACTGCAGATTAACAAAGAAAAAATATAACAATCATTGGAGTAACATTAAAGCCAAATATTATCGCTTCGAAATTAAACGCGTTAATTCATAGTAAAAATATGGAGGTGTTACCGACCTCTTATGCGATTCGGAGGAATTTATTTCTCAGCCATGCAATACGCCATCTATGTATCTTTTGGCCAAGTTTAATCATAAATATTATTTTACTAAACCATTCTTAAATAATTATTTGGGTAATATTGGCGGCGTTTTTTAAAATTTGTTATAGAAACTTAAAAGTATTAACCCTTTAATCGCCAAGCCAATTATAGGGTTTTTTACCGTACGCCGTATAAACTTCAAATAAAATGAAACGGCTAAACATTACTACATTCTAACAATCACATTGCCTCCAAAAAGATGTCTCTGCATTAATTTTCATTTAAAAATATTATATTTATTCATAAATAAATTCGTAGTAGCGTTTGCCGTGGCGCTGGTGGTTAGACCGATTTCGCGTGCCTGCACGCCGTGGCGTCTGAACGGTTAAGGGCGTGTAAATAATTTATCGTAAACATATTTTATCAAATAGAAATGCGATATTATTTCTTGATACGATTTTATTTTAATATCGTTATTATCGTTATTGGTTTTGAATGGACAAATATATTTAGACAATATTTTGAATTTATTGACATTTTCAAGGTTGATTGTATGATATTCAGGATGTCTATTAATTCTAGCATTGCATAGCGTAGACGAGTCATAGCTAGAATTAATCTTGTTGCGTAATAGCAATCCTTTCATCATAGAAAAGACCTTTCTAAAGAGGAACCAGATCATTTATAGGTCTTCAATATTTTAGGGTTTTCATTCCCATAATGGTTCTATCGATTATTATTAGAAGATTACACGGACGACGGACACGTCATTCTCTATCGTCAAATTTAACCCTCGGATACCCTAATTTCGCTCATCTTGCTTTGTCAAAGCCAGTAGCGGATTTTCTCTTAGGCGCACGAGACGTGGGCCCGGGGCCTCATAAATTTAGAGAGCCTCAAAGTACAGCTCTAAAATAAAAAAAATAAAAATTTAGCAGTATTGCCTGAATTAAATTGATAAATGAATAACGCCAGCTATGACATGTATGGCGGGTGGCAACCCTAGCAGTCATATTACGAATCATATGCACGGACTGTTTCGTAGACCATGATTCATGGAATCAGGCGCGTAACTACCTTAGGGAAAAACCCTGACTTTTTCTAAAAATAAATATTTCAAGAGAGATGACGCAATAAAATTAAATGTTTAATATTGATTTTTCCGTTGATTTTGTGATAGCCCGCAAGGTGTTGGCAAAATTTGACAAACCTAATCAAGAATACATTAAATTTTCTGATTTTTTTTTTAATAAATATCAAGTTTTTTAAAATTCTTTTTTCAGTTTTACATTTTTAGATGCAAATGGAGGCCATATGCCCCCAAAAAATTTGATTTGAACACTTTGACCTATTTATTGTAGCTTAATAATTATTGCATTAACAAGTATCAATTTTCATAATTAATCTGAACATTAGCGACCTTTTAAAACAGCCAGGCAGTTGTAATTTTGTATTGGTTAATTTTCTTATGTCTCACTTTTTTTGGACCACCGGCATGGCATAGTGCCTACCAGAGTAAAAAACGTGCGAGGCCTCAAAATAAAATTTCTTCTCGAGTGCTGAATCTGCCATTGGCTTTGGTCTTTCTTAAGAGTCTTTCTCTACCGCGGATGTCTTTGAATTTCAAAGTAGCAACTGTTTTCCAGCATGGTACTTCTTCGGACTTCTAGATTGGTTTCGTTGTCTTTTTTCATCAATAAGCTGAGATATGTGAATTTTTTGGACGTCATTGAAGCTGTACTCGTCGACTCTCAGTTGTTCAAAGATTCTTCCTTGATCCTCATTCGTATCCCCATTGCAACACTAACTAAACTAACTAAACAGTAGCCTTATAACCCTAGGGCGGGTCTTTGCCACCTGGAGGACACCTCCGTCTCAGTCATGATGTCATGACTGTAGGCAGACGTTCTCCAGGTTATCTTATTATATTATTATTATATAATATATTATTATATTATTAGCCTTTTCTAATAAAATCAAAGAGGTTAGCGCAGAAGTTCTCAATCTTTTTCGGTTTACGGCTCCCTTAAAACATCAGTTTTTTTTTTAAGTTTTGACCTTCTTGAGAAAAGCGAGCGCAAAAAGATGGCGCAAAAATTTCGAGAATTGGGAATTCCAACAAATTTGCCGAATTGTTTAATTGAATATTTCGCGACGCCCTTATGACGACACCGCGGCTCCCCAGGGATCCGCGGCTCACACTTTGGAAAACCCTGGGTTAGCGTATTATTAGGTTAAGTCATAAATAACTTCCGATTCGGATAGACAGTTTATATTGTTTGGATTTACTCGCAATGAGTCACCCGACAATGAGATTTTTGTTTTCACTAGATAGATAAGTGGCTTGTCAGTCATTCGCTAACTATTTAGTGTGGTGGACGTTACAGTGGTATTATTCCCAACCCTTAAAATGGAGAATTAAAAAGTGCATATTCGTCATGCGATGCTTAAGTATACAAACAAGGCACTAGTGCTAGAGCGACGGCCGAAAATATATGCATATGTGTATACGGTGAAAGCCTGATAACCGATCGGGCAGTTAGAAATTGGTGAGATGAGTCTTTGAAAGATGAACCAAGGGCGAGTCGCCCTTCCGACTTCGATGACGACATTTTAAATGCGATATTGGAACAAAACCGACATCAAACGACAAGGGCAGAGAGACTTAATACGTCACAATCTACAGTTTATCGCCACCTGGAAAATGTAGGGAAAGTCAGCAAATTAGGCATATGGGTACCACATAATCTCAGTGACCGAAATAAGGCAGACCGAATGTCTATTGCCACAAGTCTCCTATCGCGGCATATAATCGAGCCTTTGGACAGGACAATAACAGGCGATGAAGAATGAATGACCTATGAAAATATTGTCCGCAAAAGACAATGGTTGGATGAGTATCAACCACCCCTACCGGACCCTAAAGCTAATATTCATAACAAACACTTTATTGTGTGTATGGTGAGATCGTCGAGGAATAATCCACCACGAGTTGATGAAACGCAGCGAAACAATTACTGCCGCTACAAACGTTCAGCAGCTGCAAAGAGTTCATGAAAAACTACTGGAAAAGCGTCCTGCACTCGTCAATCGGAAAGGCGTTATCCTGTTACACGATAACGCCAGACCACACACGGCAAAAGTGACTCAAGAAAAATTCTGGAGCCAAACTGGTGTTTTCACACAAACTTTCACTCAAACTCTGTTTTCCCACACCCACCCTACTCCCCAGATCTTGCTCCTACGGACTACCACATTTTCTGTTCCTTACAGAATATTTTGAATAGAAAAACTTTCATTGATGAGTAAATCAGGCCCTCGATACTTTCTTTCAGTCTAAACTCACCAAATTTTATGAGGAGGGGATCGATAAGTTGCCATTAAGATGGGAGAAGGTCATATTTAACAGTGGTGAATACATAATAGATTAATAGAATTTTGTAATTTTTTAAAACAAAATAAAAGTATGATAAAAATTGTAATAATTGGGGTGCGGCAAAAATTATTTACGAATTGACCTTTGAATTGAATTATTGAGTATTGCTGTTTATTTTCTAAGGAGTACACGCTGTAAAGCGTCGAAGAATTTTAAAAAAGATTTATGAGATAATATTTCTGAGAAGACTGTTTAAATTTGATTTTATAACGAACGACCGTTTTAATTGGCGCTAACAAAACACGTGAATAACGAAAGTGGTTTGAATTGAAGCGCGGAGGAAGAAGGGGGCGGGGGAGGGCGGCGTTGCCCGCGTCGACCGGCAGGGGCGCAGTCAGGCCGTAGCCTCCGTGCACTTTACTCGTGTCGTGATGTCGGACGACGTCGCCGAGAACGGCGCCTCCATCGCCGACGTGCCCGAGATCGAGCTCATCATCAAGGTACGGCCCGCTCGTCGAGCTCGTCTCACTTACTCGCGTAACTACCCACGCGGGGCGCGGTGCCCTTCGCGCAAAATAAAATAATGCAAATTTGCATCACGTGACGTTATCACGAGATCGTCTACCGCTGACACCGGCGCATACACTTGTGCATAAACCCAACGGTTTTGCACAATAGTTATTTTGTTTGTTCGCCTATTCTGCGCAACCGGCGCCCGCCCCGCGCTGCCATGTGTCAAAATTTATTTCAAAACTCGGCAATTTGACGTGCCGCCTATTATGCAATGTTGCCATACTTAAAATAACGTTTTTAACCATACTTCGAAATGGGGTAAATGTGTCCAGTTTTTTTTTACAGACTTCCCGGTTCGTACAAAAATCGGCATATGGCAACATTTATCGTGATCGCGTTAACGGCGAGTAGATGCAAACGTCTGCGTCCTTTACCCACAAACGTTAAAGACAGGTGATAATTTCTACCGGAGTTTCTCAAATATGCCTCTATTTTTTTCCATATTCAAATTAATTTTTATAATATGCGTTGCTTAAAAATTAGAAACGCTGTTTGCGCCACTCGGCCATATCATTGTTTTACCCCTATGGTGGTATATTTTTTATGGACGTTCAACAAGTGGTAACCCTCGTCTCGGGTCACGGTTTCCGCGGTCGATTCGAATTAACGTTCGGCTTCGTCGTTAATTACTTTCTCGGGAATATTCTCTGTTATGCAATAATTTCGCTCGCTGTGATGATGATGGCTCCGTTTCTCAGACCGGTCGCCATTGTTGTTGCCGCTTTGCCGAATCTTTCTGTCCTTGTGCAATAATAGAAATGAGCCATCGTAAGATGTAATCGGCAATTTCGTTCGACTCGTAATGTATAACATATTAAAGGTCTATCGTTTCGGCGATTGAAAAAGAATTATTGTATAATCGAGTCTATTATAAATGCAACTTTGAAGTTATCCAGCGGATTTTAAACCATGACCACATTGCCAATGAGAAATTAATAAATAAGATTAAATTGACGCTAATTTTAGTTGTGAAAAAACTGAAACAAAAAATGGTGCAGATCTAAATCTGGTCAATATTATTTATTAGATAGCCGTAATGATCAACTTTTTTCTATAATAAGTTTCAATTAATTCAATTTTTAATCTTAAATATAATACCCACCGTATCCATATTTACGCAGTGTCAAGTATCAATCATAGACACTAAATTTGATTTTTAAATTTCGCGAAAATCGTCTCATTTTTACATAAAATGACTATCGGTGACAACATTAATTAGTTTGCAATTTTATTTAATACGGCTCTGACTCGTTTGATAAATGCTGCATTTCCGAAATCCTCGATCCAAGTCCATTACTATTACCCGACATCGTTTTGTTGCTACGATGATAACTGGTTTGGTTTCGCAAACAAACTCGATTATACGTTTTTGATTTAGTAATCACTCGGTAATACTTCATAGAGTTCTGTATAGTTCTTACAGTATAGAAATTTAAAAATAATTTCTAAAATATTGTGACATTTTTAGCTCTTTTTTAATTGTGTCCGCAATCAGTGCTAATTATTGTATTTTCTCATTACTGCTATCATATCATCATATTTGGCTGCGATCTTGTCAATATGATAACGTATATTTTCATAGCCTTCACTATTTATAAAATGTTAAACATTACTCTTTCATACATTCTGACCTTTCAATGTATGTTACTAATTCCTCGGAGTTACTCAAGACAGTGATGACAAACCTTTTGAAAACAACGCGTCCTAAATTCTCTGTGACATCTATAAATATCCATAATTTTGTGATATTTGCATCCCTGGTAAAAAATATATAACTCTTTGTTGTAGTGACTTTTTTGAGGGTTGCGTAAAACAGCAATGTATTGACTCATTATAATCATTGATCTGAGGAAGGTTTGCCAGATCCTTATCCTCAACAATAGCACAATTTCTACCAGTCTCCATAAATCGCTCGAATATTTTTCGTCAGCTCTGCTATAGGTTGAATCAACTTTTTTAAACATGCAGAAAATTTTAGCTCGAACAGCTTTCAAATTATCTATTTTTGTTGAAACTGATATTAGATCATTCAGTTATATGATTCCTGCCTTGGTACAGAACATTTCTTCATGAATAATGTAATGAAAAGGTACAAGTCCATGCTTTTATGAACAAATTCACAAATCCCATATTTTTCCTACCACATCTGAAACTCGTCTCGTCTCGTCTAAATGTGTTTTGACACCTTTGAAAGGTGTATTATAGGTTCGTCATCACTGTCCCAGGGCCTCCTCCACAAACAATCATCCTCCAACAAGCTATATCTCTAGTGAGTTTTCGCTAATCTTCATCATGAAGAGAAATATGTAAGGTTAACGGAGGTTTGGAAGAAAAAAGCTGCTGTGGCTCGGCAAGACTCGCAACTGCATCAGGTTCGGAAGTCCACAATTATTCCTGCTGTATAAAAGCTCTAAGAATGCTCTCAGTTTTCTAAACTTTCAAAATTACAAAAACGTGATAAAAATTTGCTTGCTTATTGTGAACACTTATCGACACTTCATTCTGACTTCAGCCAAAGCTTTTAGGAGCTTGGTTATACCCGATTGGGTGTTGGATCCCTTTTTTAAGTAGTTGAATTATCCACAAATGAGTAGCTGAGGCGAATTTTTGAACAAGGATACCACAAGTTCTGATTACAAAGACGAATACCAACTTCATATCCTGCCTTTTGACATTTTTGCCTTCGCGTATTTCTATTTAGTAGAACGTGGATTTACTGCAGATATGAGCCTCATCAAGATAAAAAGGATCTGACTAGAAATCAGTGCTCGTGGAGACAAACATAAACATAAACATAAATAATCTCATCTCATTGAAAAAGTAAGATTTTGTTTTTGAATTTTAAAACAAATTTCAAGAAATACTAATGTTAAATTTGTAATTATTCTATTATGCAGTCATTTTATTTAGAGGTTCGTGATTAGGATTTTGCTATACGACGGACTCCGTGGTCAAAATAAGTCTGGGAACCACCACTGCTATAAATTATTTTATACATCAATGTCATGCAAGATGTTCCCATTTGTTTTATAAATTAAGAAGCCCGAATATAAATAGTTTAATTTATTTTATGGGCACAATGGTATATATTGGCAATTGCAGTATCGGATGCTATTCTGCGCGGAGCGTGCGCTGTGTGACCTCTGATTCTGTTTCAACATTGATCGCATTCACAGCCGATTTGTTATGGTACTTCATATTGCTACATCCACCAGTCACCTTTTGTGCATTCTCTGAATTACATTTTCACGACGATCAATACCCGATGGCTACGGTATCGATCACCGTCTGACTGTCTCGGCAGCTGCCGGTCGTACGTGCAAGCAGCAGAGTGCACCGAGAACAGCAATTATTCCTATTCGATGCAGAGCCGTTTCGATTCTGAATCTCTCGCATTCCTGGGCTAGAAACCGTGATGTTTGTTTATTTAAGTATGACATCATTCGCATCTTCTTCGACGCTGCTGTTTCTCATTTCTGCAGCACACAACTCACCGAGGAACAATCGGCTTTCCGGTCCTTCAAACCCGTTGGTGATGAATAAATTCATACATTCTGATATCATCGCGATGCTATAACGCGCGTATATGTTTCTTATCTCGACATGTGTACGTGGTTACGCACATCTAGCTTGTATACCATTCAAAAATAGAATTAGAGCAGATTTGGGAACTGACTCCGTTCGCTATTTTGTGTCGAAATCATTTTATAATGTGAGAATGATTACAATGATTGAGTCGTGATTTTTTTTACACTGGCCTGTTAACACGCCATTAAATAGTTGCCATCGGAACCAACATTCTCAATCAGTTGGGAGATAGCAGTGTGGCGTTTGATTTCATTGTCTAAATTTAACTTATCCAACCGGATTGGTTATATGGCGGACGGGCAACTCTTAATGGCTACAAAAAAATCATATGAGTCATAACAAGGATTTCTATGGCTCCATTGAACGGATTCTGTCTACAAAAGGACGCTTGCAAATATACTTCACGTCTGTATATTCATCACATTGAACTCAGAAACCTGTTATTTCGCATAATATATATTGAAATAATATAAATGAAAAAATAGTTCTAATTGTTTTAAATTTTTAATATATATATTTTAATAATAACTATGTATTATGATGCATTTTCCTGTGTTATCACATTTTCGTTTGCTTAAAAAAAATATATCGCAATAATAAATTAAATAATTTGCTATTATTAATACCTTTAACATATTAATACGCTTACGTCCATTTTATATCATAACCACATCCTCTGATGACTAAATTTATTAAGAATTTATTATTACAATTACTTCATTTAAATAATTATTCCACTCGAAAATAAACACTTCGCGTCAAATAATTTCGCGGGTTTAACATACTCATAAGTCGACCATTCTTGATCAGTATAATCCTGTTGCAAGCTCTCCAGAATCCTTTGCATTCCGCAGCTACTACGATGGAGCTCGTGACGGTCTTTATTTGGTCATTACAGCGGGGATGGGCACTTACGCGTTACTAAAAGTAACGAAGAAACCTTTTGAGACCCATAGTCGACAGTCTGTCATCTTTTTTCTTACCCATTTCTTCTAGGACAGAAACGTTTGTACGTTTAGTGGTGACATCCCAGCAGGCGTCACCAGCACCTCATTTCGAAGGCATTAATTTTTTTCTTCATATTTTCCTTCCAAGTATGTCCACGCCCTATGTAAAAATGGGAAATACCAAACTTTGGACCAACGCTTTTTTTTGTTTTAATATATATGCAACTGTTGTCCCAAATTGGCGATACCTTTGACATTGCATTATTTATTTTTATTTGACAATGGATGAATGACATTACAGTAAATTCTAAAAGCCCACTTACCTATACAAAGTTTGATAAATATTTTTATAGTTGCGTGGGACAAAGGAAAAGGAATATTCCATAAAAATATAAATTCGCGGTTTTTTTAATGCCACTATACGTATATATTATAAATACACTCAACATTTTTTCTATGCGGTAGATATAAATAATATAATAATATAAATATTATTCATAGATATGTATTTTAATTGGGAAAATATAATACTAACGACACGTCTAATGTGTTTGTTATTACTGTTTTGTGTTGTTGATTTTCTTATTATTAGGAAATCTGTTATTCACTCCTCCTGCGTTCTTTGTTTCACAATTTGTTTATATATTTCTTGATATCCGGCCTTACAAATCTGCATCGGAATTTAAAGCTCGTTCTAGGTTGGGATCATAAGTGAGAAAATATGAGAAAATACTACTCCATGCTCCTCGTGTAAAGATATAGAATTTGTTCTTTTTAGTTTACCGTGTTATTTCAAAACCGTGTAAAAAATGGTTAAGTGTAGATACTTACTATTATAACTTTCATCGTTTAATTTTAGATATATTATTATGATTGGTTTTCGTTCCGCGAATGATGTCAACTGGATATTGATGACCTGAAAAACTTTGTATTGTAACGGTTTCAAATGTATCGCTAACGTATATGATATTCTACGAATCTTTGAATTATCTCCGTCATGGTGTCATCGATGTGTGATTATATGAACGGGTTTTTTTTTTGACACCGGTGCGTATACTGGTCTGCAATTACATCCAGTGTTCCATCGGCGATCTTTGATGATTAGCGAATGATAACAGACATCGAAGACTTCTTCAAGTGTCCGTGTAATTCGTCAGATTACGATTATTGAAATTAATGGCCGTAAAATATTCAGAATACGTGACCGAATTCGCTATTCATAAGCGGCGTGTGCGCAAGTAGAAATTTAATTTTATTACAATTCTCGCAAACGATCGGATCTACGCGTTCTCCTTGATCTTTGTCCTACGCGTTGCCGTTTCTTGCCGGCGTATTCCAATATGAAATGACTGAATTTGATAAAAAGTTAAATGTTGTAGCTGGTTTTTGTGGAATAGCTAGTATTGGCGGTCAGATTTCACTCTACCGGTTTCGACAGCCCACTTTTGCTGGCCTGGTGCACGTGCACCAAATGGATCCTATTGTACCGCGACAATTTCGTATTCCTCGGGTGTGGATGATGATGGCGACCGAAGACGACGCTGTTGTACTACACATAACGGTGGTTCTCTTGTCTGGTCTCGGCTCTAGAGTGACAACTCCTCGTGACCCGAGACACTGTGACGGCTGTCACACTTCTTTCTGTTCCATCTCATTTATCACGTGTGTTAGTTGCCGACGATGATGACATTTATTATAAGACGACGCGGATGCAGCGCGCTAAATTGGATGACTGTGAACTTAGCACATATCCAATCATCTCGAAAGTCAGTTTATAATAAATCAAAATTCAATTTGATGTTTATAAATATTCTATTCGTAGTAGCATAATACATTTCTAGAATTTCATTATCTTTACTTGGAAAGTCGACATCGATTTGACATTCCAAGTGCAGATCGATATGAATGTTTTCTAAATGAATCCGTACATTTCAAGACCTAGGGTGATTTTCTTAAAACAAAATATATACGAACAAAAATCTAATATAACAAAAAATAAAGATTTGCAATGCAACTGAAGTTGAAGTTGAAATGGATTAAAATAAATCTCACTTATCTCTTATCGATAAGAGTAATTTATATTTTAAAAAGAATTGTAGGACAATAGTTATCCTACAAACAATTGGAATAACATCGTGGTTGATGTTTAGTTATTTTTTAAGTCACTATTAGGCAATAAATCTTTAAATTTTATATTTCCTGCATTTCACTGCCACAAAAAATACCGTAATTTCACGTTTTTAGACAACAATGTGTTAATATTATGGCGTATGTAAATTAGCTATAAGAATTTAATTATCTGTGAAAAATATCCGCTGAAAAAATGGTTGCTAGGTACGCAGAGTTATAAAAAAATATATATAATAATAATAAATTATGCAATTTTGTCGTCAATATCTTAAAGCTTAACGTTCTCAAATATTGATTACAGTCTTTATGACATAATAAAAATTGGAATCGGCGTTAATCCCAATAAAACATTGTAATTTTCATGATAAAACCTCAATTATATAGCCTCGAATGGTTTCAAGATATCGTATTTTTATTAAATCCGTTTTTTATTATCAATTACGTGAATAATATGTTTTTAAGCTCATCTCAATGCCGTTTTCGATATTGGAAAATCCGCTATATCTTAACCCTCTGCATGCGTCAATCTGGTTCATATAACGTTTTTAGACGTGTCGTGCAAAAATGAAAGTGAAATGTCATAAATATAACAAATAACTTAAATAAAAACGTGAACATTAGATGTATACCGCGGTGGTAAAAAGTGTTATGGAATCGAGTGAAATCATCCGCATCCGAAACGATGTTGAAAAAAATGTAGAAAGTATTTGGAATTAATGTTTTAAGTGTTTTAATTTTTTAATTATTAATCAACCGGTAAAATGCACAGAGTCAACAGAAGGAATTCGTAAAACCCGGCGTGGCCAACCACGAGCAACATAAATTAGCGATTAAATACTCGTCATTAGTGTTTAATTAATTTATTAAATAATCGAATGAATATAATATGAGATCACGTGATTGTAAACATTTTGTATCCATGTTTTAATTTGAATTTACTGTAAATAAAATATGTACATATATTTCGCAATCAGACATGTTAACATTCGCAATATTGATAACAGTGCATTTTTTGTTATATCCAATATTCAGAATGTATCAATATTTGCAACGTTGAAATTTGAATTATTTTTCGTGTCATGATTCAATTATAGAAATTTTCAATAATTCGATCACCACAGTCTGTGCGGATATGGAAGCTGACGGGAAAAAATCAACACCGCAAGTGCCATAGTGAGACTCCCCATATGGACCTTATATAGTAATTATACAACCTCCTGTTATGCTGTACAGTCATTCCGATGGTGGTCGCAAAAAAGGCAAATGTCTTTAGCTGTATCGGCGACGGTCGAAAAAAACTGGATCTATAATTCCACTTTCTTCGTTTAGACCGTGACTCGTGTGACTTGTGTGATACACACACATACACATGGGGCATTGCGGTCTTGATGACTTATCAAAAAGTGGTGCTCGAAGAGCCTAGCCAGTAATCGATTGTGGTCTCTCGAGAAACGAGGCTATCGTGATGGACAGTTCGTATGTCGAAAGGTTACCGTAGAAAGCAAACGTTCTTCCTCTACCGCCTCGATTATCCGCGGACAGTGCCACGGGATATTGTGAAAATGATGAATGAGCGAGCCTCACAATTCTAATCTTCCATCGCCATAAATGTATACGGCAGAAAGTGAAACTGAGAACGTTGCCAGACCCTGCTTTATACTTGTTATAATTTACTGATTCAGAGTACATATATGTTGGGCATATAAACAAATTTTAGATGACCTTAAAATCTAAATCGATACTGTATAGCATATATTAGAACCTTAACTTTCTCGCATTTACTCGCTAAATACAAATAAACAATGGGACAGGTTTTGCAAAGTATTGCTAATGAAAATTTTCAGCATCGCCTTTGGCTGTAGAATTTATTTTAATGATTTTTAATGAAAAACGTAATACGTAACTGGAAAAATTAAGTTAAAGTTAAAAATATTAGAGGGTAAATTTTACCCTCATAGTGCTGCTACTTTTAGGGAAGCATACAATGGAACAAAATCGGGGCTATAAGGATAATGCATTAACATTTCAAACCGTTAAAGTTTATTCAGATTGCTAAGAGTATGCTAATGTGTATTGCAAGATCCAATTCCATTGGATAACAGTCCTCCGCGTTCAATCCGAAGTTTAAACTTCAGCTCTTCAGTTCAAGCGCCGTAATTGATGCGTCTTTCTTGATAATATTAAAATACCTGCTCCTGACAATCACAAACCTCAGTTTTCTGTGAATTTTCTTTAAGAAAATCTCTAATCAGATATCTTATAATTCTTATTCCATAATGAATTTAATTTTGTATTATATGTATATATTTTTTAGATATATGAATAAGATAGATGAATGCCATTACAGTAAATTCCAAAGCGGAGGTGGGTTGTAAAACATTTACCCCTGAAGAATTCATACATTAGCAGGACCAGGAATTAAACCTTTTTTTTTTGTAGTGCAACATTCAACTTTAAAAAACTATTACTCAAAATTACAAAATATAATTTCCATCATTATTGATCATTTCTTCCAATCTATTTTGTGAAAACTTGAATGATTTCGAATTAAAATAATAATTTACCCATCCGTCACGGGGGCTCGAAAACAACCGCGTCGTCCGAAGGGGGTATCTCAGATACCACAAGCATTTCATGTTAAGATATTGATGAATTCTTCATTCACAAAAATGAATTTTTCTGAAAATAAAAATAGTTATTCATGATAT
The DNA here is from genome assembly GCA_022495035.1 of Philopotamus ludificatus. NCBI lineage: Eukaryota > Metazoa > Arthropoda > Insecta > Trichoptera > Philopotamidae > Philopotamus > Philopotamus ludificatus. Next base: position 31,007 of record JAGXCT010036922.1, on the reverse strand, counting down.
GCTTCATAATTTGGTCGCCGCAGACTGAGCAGTTTCACTCGCACTCAGTATGCGAGCGAGAAAAAACAATATGCGCGCGGCAACAGCAGCGAATATTGTTGTTTTTATTTTTTTCGCAATTGCAGTCAATAAAGGACAATGATTATTTATAGTATTTATTCTTTAGACCTATTAAAAAAATCAAAAACTTGTGAGTTGAGTGAACTTGAGTGCCCAATAAACCCCATCGGCACGGTTAGGCTAAAATGATTTTCAGCATCGTTCACATTTTAGATTTTCTTTCTAAGGTAGTGAGTGCTCTATAGATCTAAAAAGGTGATTTTATAAAACTTTCCAGTTCGACAATAAGAATTTTTCGCGGATCATTCTTACTGCATGAGGACGAGCATTGTCTTGTTGCAGTATTACTCCTCTTCGGGTTGACTAAATTCGGACATTTTTCCTTTAACTTTATCTCGAGTCTCCAATTACACAGTGTAGACGTCGGACGTTATTATTTCAGCTGGTTTTTAGAAAGGTCTTGTAGGCTGCTATTACTCGATTTGAACTTTTGAAATTAGAATTGACATCTATTGACTTCTAGAATTTCCGTAGCCTTGGTTGCATATAGTCCTTTGAAAAAAAACATCATACAGTGACGCATTCGTTCGACGTCGATTTCGGGTTTAGATATTTTACCCTTAATACTAAAAAAAGGTTTATGTACGACAAATTATGCCAACAAACAGTTCTACAAAAAATATCTCGCGAAGAAGTTTTTTTCCACGGCGTATGGATACAGACTATCTGCAAAAAGTGGAAGAATTCCTGGTCCACTTCACCAATTCACAGTCGCGGTTATTTTTTTTCAATAAAAAAACTCACGGTTTTTTTTAAGGAGGGAATTCATAAATTCCTAACTAAATGGCTTGTTCAATATTAGAAGTAGTTGTTTTGTATATGCAATAAATTGCATAATAACTCTTGATTCTATTAGACACGTCCATATTTGATCTGATCTTGACACAAAAATGTCTACACATTGAATATTATTGAGCTTACTTTGAATTGTTGATATTTAGTTCAATATCAGTAAAAAAAAACCAACACGCTTTTGGCATTGTCTCGTTTGTTCTAAAAACAATGTCAAAACCAATCAAGTTCTTATCATCTGGAATTGGATTTGTTATTTGGGAAATTTATCAGATCGAATGGAATTTTATGTCACCCAAATAATCCCTTCTCGAGCTCCCCGCTTTTGAAATTGAGGCATGGTCCGATTGCACAACAATGTCCATGTTTCCGAACGATGATGAGCGAGTTTGATGGATCATGCACCTGCTGATGGTCTCTCGATGCGATCGACCCACAAACGGCTGACCGAGTTGGCGGTCTTCGAACGGTCACCGACCACGCGTGCTCTGCGATTTCCAAATTTGCAATTTTTGAATTTTTGCATCGACCGTTTGAAGGTCAACGAATAATATCGCCCGAGTGCATTTCCGATGGCGCCACAGCCCGTATTCTAATTTTATGGATCGCGCTCCGGACAGGTTTTGCTCGTTTTTAAACAAATCGATGTCCATTACCTGATTAATGTGAAAATATTAAATTAAACGGTCGGTTTGCCGATTGTTTGCCATGCTCTTTGCATCGTTATCGCCGCTGTTTAATCATCGATTGCTGTGAAACCTGATTGTATACTGCACTCTTCAATATCCGCTGTTAATGGCATATTGTTATTTTACCATTCATAAGCATAAGATATAGATTAAACACGTCTTAATCTTTGAAAAAAATATCAATTATCAGCAACATAACATTTTTTTTCCGAAAATTTAATATTTATTTATATACGCTTATCATTCTTACAAAATATCAATAAAATTAATACAAAAAAAATACTGTTTAAGTATGATTTTAATCAATAAATATTTTAAATTCCGCTTAGATTATATATGTTTCATCGTCATATACAATATATAGATAAACATGTTCTGGAATATTAATTCATCCTCCATCGTATTCACGATAAGAATTTTGAACTGAATATTTAGATTTGCAATCAACTCAACAACAACAGTTTGTCACAAAAATATTATATCCACATAATTGGCTTATCTAAAACGATCGTATCAATGAAAAATTTTAAAACAAATATGATCGATATCGCTGTAATATATCGAGTCTGGTTTTTATGTGTTTTTCGCACGTAACTGTGCTAATCTAACGTTTTACCATTTTTAAATAATATCGTCTGGTATTTCAATGCTATTGAAGCTATTTTTGTATCTGCTGCGTGTTAAGTGAAGCCACGGAAATGTATGCATACAAAAAAGAAACACATGTTTAGTCGAACGGGGATACAGCCTTGTGTGTTAATTGCCAGCGCCATTGTCTCATCGTGGCAGAGTTCAAGCGTATAAGGCTCCGTTTTGCAGACCTCTGCATGATAATTTGCATTTTGCCTTAGTCGAGTCGTTTGATTCTGCAAGTCGTCCAATGTCCGCGGCAAAATTGCAGTATGCGCGTATCATGCACCTTACTGAATGAACGTGCAAGGTTAATTGCTTCCAATTGACCTTGAATCGAGGAGATGAGAACGGTCATCATCGTGTACGTGTCACGATGTATTTTTCTCTCACCTGACGTACATATACATATATATTTTTTTTATAATTTCCAGGTGCAAGACGGATGATTAATTTCCGATTTCATCGTAATCAGATGATTGACGACCGTGCAAGTTATTATTTTTAAAAATATTTTTTGTTACATATTTAATTCCGAATTACACGCATTTCAATTAGTTATGTTAAAAAAGTGCGTAATGGTAGTGATTTTTTGAATTTATTTTGAGATGAACTTTCACCACGGATGATCGGCAAATATTTTTTTTTAACTTAAATGAGTTTTTGGATCCACATCGTTAAAATAATATTTGAGAAGCTATCCAATGATCTATTTTGACTCCATGCATTTAACAAAATCAATTAGAATGATGGATTGCATTAAACTTGTGATTAAATGGCTCATGGTGATTTTAAGAAGAATTAATATTTAAATTTGCTCGTCATTATTGACAAAATATAATCATAATATACCTAATACGGTTTTTATACAGGTTTCATAAAAGGACTATGACCTCAAGATGATCTTATTGATTTTAAGATACGTTATCAGTTAACTTATAAGACCAAAAATTCCTAAATATACATTATCGATTATCTGATATACCGATCAGATTTTTTTTAAATTTATTTAATAATATTTAAATAGCTACTACGTGACATTTAAATCGTTGCCAGCTAAATTGTACGCACGTGCTATAGGTTTACTACCACTGATTTAAGGAACTAACGAAATAGGCATCACAACATTTAATTACTGAATATACATATATAATATAAGAAAATTTTCATCTTGAGCATGATACAATTTATTGCATTTAAATGACCTATAATATTTCGAATGATGAACGGGATTTGGCATCGTCTTCACGCGAACGGTTGCGTTTTGTATTAGACACCAACTCCCAAAATATATATTTTATACACGTGAACAAACAAATATTTTATTTGTAGAAATCATTATCAACATTCTCTAGTACAATGAATCTCAAGGGGAGTCGCGAAAAATATTTGAGGAGTCGTAGAAAATTTTTATTTAAATTAAACCCCCCACTCTGGAATTTACACATACCCATTCTTCGGGGGGTCTTTTTATTTTTTTAATTGTAAAATGGGGTCGCGAATCAAAAAAATTGAAAAACACCACTCTGGAACCTATCCACCGAGTTGACAAAAATAGGAGAAAGTTTTCTTCTTGGGAAAATATTTTTTTACATAGTTACTTTTTTATTAAAAAAAACTTGTGTTTGAAAAGTGTTATTCGAGAGCTTTCTTAACCGTGTGAACAAATAATAGGCATTTAAATACTCGTGTCATATTTACTGATTACTTTGTGTATGATTCAATCGAGTAAATATATCCTCGCTAATGAATTCATTGTAGGTATTGCAAACATGTTTTTCTTATATTTTGGCAAGGATTCATATTTGAACCAAGATCGGACTCGACCTTCATTCGAGTGAGGTGAGAGAACGTGAGACTGAAACTTTATGCGTCATCGACGCGGTCATACCACATTGACACAGGGTTTCCAGTGAATCATCCTCTTGAACCAATGGCTATCACCGCTATTAGCTATTGTATATGAATAGATAGTAAATATAATTAATTTATTTAATTAGCGTTATATATCTGTTGCATTCAGCAAATAAAATCACGGCAGCATGACGGAGATTGATGGATTTTTGAAATTTGCAAGGGCGTCGATCGGTTCATGTCAAGGGGAACTTGTGTCGAAATTGCTCATTCAACAATTCAACTGCACGTTGAATGATTGCATGCGTTTTTGTTGTTGTTAGAAAGTCTTATCCTTGATTTTTGCAATATAAATGCATTATGATCGGTTCAAAAATCGAATTATGATCGGATATAATTTAGCAATTTTTTTAAGTCGACTTTATAAAGCGCATAGAAAAACGCACATTAAACATTGAAATTGTTATAGATAGTAGAAACAATCATAAGATTTATTCAGTAGACCACACCGAGTGCATGAGAACGGTACTCGAAGACCGACAAGGTTAGCAGGTCTCCGAGTGAAGCAGCATCATGGCATCGAGTCATCGAGCACACGGACGATGGTAATGCGACGATGACACGCATGGTAGTCATCAGATATGTCGATACTTCACATGTTCATCAGCTCGTTGGACATAATTGTTGCTCGGCAATCTGCGTTATGTATGGCCACATGCCATCGCGACCAACGCTTGCATAGGAACGCCTATGTTTTCTAAGCAAAAATGCATATTATTGCAGTAACACGTCAGCAATCTTTATACGCACACACTAAACACACAAGTGTTAAAAAATTATCAATATTTTGACGCCATCAATATTTTATATCGCATATATAAATTTTTATATTTATTTTTGGTACATAAGTACCATTGGTCGCGTCCATTTATTACCGTAATAAATTAATCTAGTTATTCCCAGTCCATTGTACGGATAGAACTTGTAGTATTTATTGTACTGGAATTGAACCGTTACCGATCGTGATACATTTTTGAATCAGCAATGGCTTCGCGGTCATTCTTCAACATTACCAAACACATCACGAAAACACCAAAACACTTCCTATCTAGGCAGCGTCGACTCTTTGCCAACGGCCGATCGATTCGTATCGCGACAAATCAAAAAATTGAGCGTGAAATTGCGCCATAAATAAAATTCACTTTTGTTAGCAGTGGCTGTCGTCAAATAATGAAATTTCACAAAACAAACATTGCGATGGTAAAAACCGCAAAGTGGTCTCTCCTGCGTGATGTTGCCAGTATCGTGTCTTTCAAAAACGAGAGTCGCGTGTCGGTCTTTCGGTCACGTGACGTCATCGCGGGACTCTCTTCTCGTCTATTGCTGGCAATCATCGAAATTTCAATAACAATGCAAGAGAGTCAGTCGCGGATTCGTATAATGAATTTCCTGTTTTGCTGTCTCGCTTGAATAATGTTTTCTAATCGATCTTAGCGTCCCTTCATTTAAAAAAACTTCAATATTTAGTTAACCAATTATTCATCCCTGAAGATTTGCTTTATTTTTCTCAGTAACGAATGGAAACGCATTAAAAATCACCGGCCGATCTCTGGACCACGTGATTGTATCATACTTGTGATATAAATCTATTTTAAAATGCATAAGTGGCCGGAAAGTTCGAATGGAGCTGATTTTAACCCAACCGTCGTCGAAGGGGGTCTCTCAACGACCCCAAGCATTTCAAATAAAAATATTGATGATTTTTTAAAATATAGAATATTCTGAGAAATATAAGTAAAAATAGTTCATGTTATGCTTTTTATTTGTGTTTTTAACTAATCAATATGATGCGTAAATGACAAGCGCACTCGGCAATGTCTCGCTACACGTGCACCATTTGTGCCATTGATAATACCCTACTATGTTCATCAATGGATCCTCTGTAAGAAGTGTGACCAAGTATTTGATTAGTTGATCCTTCTTCAATTTGTCATGAATTCGACAGTATCTAGAAAAATTTACTACGGACATATTGTAAAAAAAATACAAAGCTTCATTCTGCGTGTCCAATTCCTCAGAGATGGACATATTACTTCTTTTCGTCTATGGAATTTGAAGCATCCGACTCCAGTACGTCTCGAATACGATCAACCTTCACCAGTTTATCGTCTTGATCTATTTTAGGTCTTCACTACTTATGGCCTGTGAAATGCAAAGATCTTCTACTCTAATGGCTGAGTAACTCATGAAAAATTTATTATATCTATTGAAGACCAAATTTGATTTTAATGACAATCAATTACTTATCTATGTATCATATATACAGATATCTAATTATCGAAAATTTGTGATATTCTGTTATCATTGTGTGGTTATTGTATTTGAATGGCTTTTAATTTTTCTCAAAAATAATTCATCAAACATTAGTACTGATAAATAATATTTTATTTAATGATTATTTCATAAATCGAGTACGTTCAATGAGATGACACTAAACGCATTCAATTTGAAGTGATTGTGATTTAAATAAGCTCATAGTGAGAATCAAAATAGTTTTTTTCTATAAAGCACCGTGGGCCATCGATGAATGATTTTGAATTTTATTGAATGCATTCAAGTTCTGACTTAATTATATTAATAGAGAATTGAAAATCTTTTATTGCAGCTACATGAAAGAAAAGTTGTTCAATTACTTTCCATAAATGTACATCCATAGTGCATACATAATTTATTTATTTTCTAATATACGTGCAAAACTCTTCACTTTCATTCGTAGTCCTAAAAATATCTAAAATAAGACATGCCGAACCTCCACAATATAATACACCAGAAGAACTGGTGTGTCGATTAATCCAATTAGGCGACTTCTATCGGCATGCATCATGTTGAGGCAATAAATCGTATTCGCGTTTCCGTTTATCACCAATCTAATTCGTGGGCTATCGTTATTTTTTATCACTCGTTCGATTATAAACATAATTTCCAAAAAAAAAAACATATAATTCGTGTCGTTTTGTGTCTAAACCTTTATTTCACAGCTGACAAGACGCCACTTTCTTCTGTCAATCAGCCGAACCAGCTGTCCATCGGCGAAATGGTGAAAATGCATCTCGACCGCCACAATATTAATGAAGTCGTCGCCATTGTGCAAATTCTTCAAATTAAAAGCGCTCGATGGTCATTTAAAAATTCAATTTGAAAAATGTTAAACGGCCATCAACTCCATTTTCACCTATTCGGACTCTTGGCTGATTGATGATGATTATTGTCGATCAATCAGTCTAACGATGCAATTGCATATACAAATACGACACTGCAATTTTATATTTTGACACATATTAATTTAATTAACTACATACCACACAATACTATATATGAAGGATATTTATGTATGTAGGAAGTCGAGTAGGAGTTCATGCTCATTTTTCGCATTGCGAAATTATTCAAATAAATAATGTTGCAATATTTAACACCGTTCTGATACATCTCATGGTAAATGGCATAAAATTCGGGGCTTCCCCCTTGTACGAATCTTCAAAGAACTATAAAACGATAGCAAAACAGAAGAAAAACCCTGACCATCTATTTACACAATTGATTGCAAAGTTATTTAACTTATAACTATTATTTTCTCGTTGACCTTAATTTTTAATGCACTTTCCAATTACTATTTAATCTGAAGATTTTTACGTCTGGATAACGAAAACTGCAGTAAATTCATCTTATAGTTTAATCATGTATTACATTGTATAGGAAAATGAAAAGGAAAATTTTAAAATGCTGATAGCATATGTTAATTGTTTCAATCGATGATAAATATATTTTCCACATTTTCATTTTCCTGTATTTTCTTAAACATTTTTATGCAATATGTGATTTAACTGTTCATTGTGGAGTTTGGCTTCAGTGACTAGACTCCTACAACATATTACTATCTAGGGAAGGATCTTCCAATCCTTCGCCTTTATTATCTTGAAATCTTTCTCAGTCAGCTTACGTGTTATACGAGACCAAGGTATACTTTAATAAAGTGTTGGTGACTAATGATCCTTTTTTCTCCACTCGCATCCTCATTCTTTTTCATTTATGGTCGATTGAGATTAAAAATAATATGAAAATAATCTAAAATCACATGATTCGTGTTCTAAACACTCCTTGGGGTTTTCTTTATCGATATTTCCAAATCCTTATAAATTGAATCAATAGATCATTTTTTTCAGATCTCTGCCAGAATTTTCTTCTACGCTCTATCAAGTGTTACTGACTTTATTTTGTCCCAATATTGTGTTACTGTAATGCATCCATTATCCTCATTTTTTCTAGAATTTAATCAGGTAGTCGGTACGATTTGTAATAAATCGTGTCAACGATCTCTTGAAATTAAAGATCAAATATATTAAAATTTAACATTTGATCTTTACCAAAAAAATCTTCTTCCGCAATTCTTGTTCCGTATCAATCGATTTTTAAAATTATCCGCAGCAAAGTCCAAACGAATCGCATTGCGGAATTAAATAATAATAAAAAAAAAAAACTCAACCGTCCGAGCGAGTTCTTTCGCCAAGATTAAAATCTCGCGTATGCATCGCCACGTGATGTGAGTAAGCCATATGACTACATGTGTTTATGATCTCATCTTATTAACCCGACCGTTTTTTTACTGTAACATCCAGAAATAATATGCTTGCGTATGTATATTTTAATACGTTTAACAAGCAATCAAACGTTTCAAATATACGCAGTTTCCGACGCTTGATTACATTTGCATGCAAAATTATTGAATCATTCCAGTGCTTATTGCGTGAATAAGCGAAAAAATAAATTTTCTCTCGATTGATTACAATTTTCTAAAATCTAGCGTCACTTCATTCGTCTCCAGCGGCGGTTACGAAACTTCTGTTTGCTCGGCTATTGTGTGAATATTTAATAAGCGTATACATATACACGTCATAACGTTGTTTTTTAATAACCCAAAAAATACTATGAGTTTGTCATGTTTGGATTATGTTGAATTTTCTATTTTTTCCATATGACGCAACTCGCCGGGCAACACGTGTTTAGATTACCGCTGTAACTTACGCCAATTAACCCATTAACTGTCGATGTTTCTGTTACTTTTTTTATATGTTATCCAACGAATTATTGTTTATGGCGCTCACGATTTTGAATGAATCGGAAACCAGATATATAACCGATTGCAATCTGACTTATTGACCGTATTAAAAGAAAACACGGCAACCTTATAATCAATTTGATCAACGCTGTACTTATTTGGTCTTTTGTTTTGTCGGTATCGCAATCCGAGAGAGAAATCGCAACTCATTCTCTTTTCCTTTCGACGCTTTCATGAAACACGCATCGCGTATTAAAGATGCATATACACGATTTGATGTGCTGAAATTATACGAAAATTAATGACCTTTCCCTATATGTGTGTTTATGAATTATATAAATAAAAAAAAGCCGTTGCTTCTAACATGATTGATTGAGCACAACGAAATACTTAATCAAATGCCAGAAATCGAGAGTAAATTTTCCGTACATGAGCCTATTTTTTTATAGAGAGGATGACTTGAATCTTATTATATATCGTAAATATGATTTATGCCGGTTTCATATGTGATATCTTTATTAAATTTAATAATATAACGGTCTTATATACAGATTTTTCGATGAAAGAAACATTACATGTTTGATACACATGTTTTATATTTATACTCTGACTTGATGATAGATTTAAAGGAAATATCAAGACTAAAAATATTTTTTTGATATCTGTGCTATTATTTAAGATGTTGTTCGCTTAAAAATAAAGATTATTACAACTTTTCATATTCGTAAGAGCATATAATAAAATATGCAGAACAATATTACTTCCAATATTTGTATTTGTATGTCAGGTTTACTTTTTTACACAGTTTTGGAAAGTTCGAACCAATTACTTTTTTGCACTGATTTTTTTTGCAAGAACAAAAATAATTATTTACAATGAAATCTTGGAAATCACTTCCTCAACAAGATATATTATTAGATTATTGAACATTTTTAGTGATTCATGAATTTTCGCCAACTCTTATGTTTTTTTACTGTCAGACTGTTTTTATATACAATTTAATTAACAAAATATTTAATTTATATAATAATAATATTTAATCGCTTCACTACGTTATATTAAAAATTTAATTTGTATATAAGTAAAAAAAATAGAGACACTAGAAAGAATTCCTATTTTTAATTGATATTTAAGATTAGCTGTTAGGAAACTACAGGGAAGTATTTTTGCCCTTTTTATAAATTAAAGGGATGGGATGCATTTAAATCAGGATAGTCCTTAAAATTAAATGATGAAATATAGAAATTCCAGATTAGGGCATATTCTCGGCTAACACGTTGGCTGCTAACAACGGACCTCTAACGTTGAAAACCACGTGTAAATGTAAAATACAGCGAAACCCCGTTTTTATGTGCCAGGAATTCACGTTTTCCCGCTATTTGCGTTTGTTTTTTACAATCCCGTTTTATTCTAGTACCCTCTTGCTATCCCCAAACTACGTTTTCCCTCTAATTATATTATTTTTTATCAGTTCCTTGACATAAAAACAGGGATTCACTGTAATTTATTTTACAAAATAGCATATTAATTTTTTTAGTCATAAAAATCTTCATATTTTGTTATTTATCTATTTTTTTTTAAATAATACATTTGATTTTTTTGTTTAAAAAAAGTTCTCATGTGGATTTTGTGCAAAAACGCCTCGTTTACAAGTGGCTGATGGATCTTGCGGACCATTTCTTATTCTTCAGACTTCGCATCTGATTATTATCTTTTTAGATCCATAAAGAAAAATGATTTTATTAAGTTTTAACCGAGTGTTTTATTTTCAAACCCACAAGTTTTTCAAAAAGGGTGTCGGAAAATTGCAGGAGTGCTTCTAATTCTATATGATTAATATTACATAATATCAATTTTAAAACATCGTGAATATAAGAAACTGATAACGTTTTCGATTATGTGATCAATTAGAATAATCCCTTCGACTTCATATGTTTACATATTTTTTTCAGTATTTTGGTACTTTGTGTGCCATGACATAAATATTAAAACATTTCCATGCTATCGCAATTTTAATATCGTTAAATATTTCAATTTGGGGCCATAAAATGTATTTTAAGAACTGTTCATACTAAAATAGTTCATACGTGATTTTTATTTTACTGTAGCACACTTCCTAGCACATTACGGTGTCTCTTATCTTATCGGCGGACGTGAGTCTTGCTTAAAGTATCGTATCACACATGTGTATTTAGAATATTCTTCTAACAAATTTGTTAAATATATATTTTTTTATTTTCAGGTAATTGCGATCAGCATCGATAATTTCGATTCAAATGTACACGTAGATGAAACAATCGGGTAACTATAACAAGCTGTCATCTATATAAATCGATTCTTGTGTCGTTAACGCAGACGCTCTCTATCCATATTTAGGCGAATTTTAATTATTTGCCACTATCGATCCAAAAAAATGCCTATTCGTCCGGATCTGGTTACAGCATCGATTTTTTGCGCTATTCTTAATTCGACGTAGACTCGATAACTGCCCAGTCATCTCTTGACCAAATTATCTGCTGCCTGTTGTTCGCCGCGACCCGCTCGGTCAAACTCTCTAAAAACTTGTTCGTCGTCCGTTGACTCGATTGGTTTTCACTTTCGTCGGACCAGACCGGAGGACGAACTCGCACAACACATCTTCATTGGTGAATCATGACGATTAGGAACTTTTATTGGGTCGTTCGTTAAAAAAGTCGTCTAGAAGCATCGAATCGATGGCGTATTAATGATCATATGACGTCAGCTTAGTAAATTGATTCTCATTGGTTTCCTATCAATGATGTGTTTTTATTTCGCTCCCCCGTTTTAACAGCAGGAAATGGTTAGAATAAACACGCATACAACGAGAGATCTGTTTAGTTTATCTACTATTAATCTACATATTGGTATTATTCGTATAACCATTATCTTGTGTGGAATGTGGGGATAATACAACTAGATAATCGCTTATGGTTGGTTATGGATAAACTAGCGATAGAGATTCTCTTTGTTTTGGGTTCAATGTGTGCATGACTAACATTTTGTATGTGCACACGAACGGTTCAAATTGTTTCGCCGTATTTGGTAGGTACTGGAAACGACTCTTGATCGCGGCATGATCATGACTTTCGCCCGATGCGCCTAACTAGATTTGTTCTCAGGCTAGAGGTCTTTGTCTCGTAGTAACTGCCGATCGTTATACCGATTTTTATTTAACTGAAATATCAACTTCCGAGTTTTATTAAGAAAATAGTTATAAGAATATCTTCTTCGTATAAATTTATATATTGTGATATACAGAAAAGTCGCGTTTTTTTTAGCTTAATTATCAAAATTCCGATATAGACTAGGGTTACTATTTTTTCTGAGAAAATTCCGGGATATTTGGTCCAAAACTGGAGTATAGTGGTACCTTGGTATGCTATTTATCCTATTTAGACGCGTAAAAATTGTCTAAAGTCTAAAGAACTGGAAGGGATTAATCCTGTCAACGCGGAGCTCACTCACGAGCGTACGAATCGGGCCAAACGGAACGGGGCTGTCCCGCGGATTGTCACAACAATCACATGTGGGTAAGGCCAATTCGTATTTTTTTTAAAGTAGATTGGAGGAACTCCGATGGCACCTCCACAACGAAAGGCGCCCGGGCCAATCACAATCCCGCAGGACCTACAGAACCACGATTGACCAAGCCGCGATCGCTGCCAAATCCGATTCCGACACGCGACAGTACTCAACTATTATCAGCTGAACTCATCACGCATAAAATTTGTTAAGAAGGTTTTGATAAGAATTATTTGTGAGCAAAATGCTTCTGTAACAATGATATTGGTATAATTTTAGATGTAATAGATCTTAAAGATTATAGGAAAGTAAACGAAAAAAGTTACCATTCGAGAAGGTTGCTATTCAACCATGCAATAAATTGGAAAATTATTTCCTTTGTTATCAAGTCAAATTTGGTTGAGATTTTTTTACACCGTCATCTTTCTCAGCGTTTTTTTTTTGCCCAAATGATGCACCACTGGAGACTAACAACTGATCCTAAACACGTCTGTGGAGCATGAAAACAGAGATCCACATTGTATATGAATGCCCCTGGGGAAATTTAATGGATATATCCTCGCTCTACAAAAAGCTGACGAAGAGACAGCTGGTTGGAAGAACTGAATACTGATATCTGAAACTCAATAAACATGTCATCAACAAATAGTGTAGACTACTACACATGCACACACGGGCAATTAGGTTAACATTAAAAGTAACATGAGATGTTTTACGAGTTTATCTCTTGTTCGTGTAAATCCAAAGTTTTAAGATTCAATCATTTCCTTTTTTAAATGCCGATTTAGTATTATTCCATATAACGAACATAGATAGAGAAATGATCTCTAGTTATTTCTTTCCTATATTTTTAATTTCTGGGAGAATAATAAACTTTCCGTTATTTATTTGTTGCGCTCCGCTAAAATTATTTTATGGAAATTCGTCATAAATCGACATAAAAATCAATATTAGCTATGCGAATTCTAACTCCCTACAAACTTGACCCGTCCTGAAACTCCCAGGCCGTAGTGGCAACGAGCAAACGCGTCTGGGTGGAAGCAACGCCACATCCAGCGGCTGTTTTAGACTATAGCTAAGAGCGTTTTCAGATTATCCGATACGACATCGGAGTCGGACGCCGATAGCCGATATCCGATACCATGTTGTATCTAAACACATCGTTCCAATTTGGCTATTTTGTTGATAGCTGATTGGCCGCGCCGCCGGCTTAATCACGTTAATCACATATCAGAGAAAATGTACACGTATAGCACACATACAAACATTATCGTCCGACACGGGTGTTCGACGGTGCCGCCAATATATCGGCGTCGGATCCGATATCCGATATCGGAGCGGACGATGTGTAAGGCAGTCACATTTTACTTGCCCCGATATCGTATCGGATAATCTGAAAACGCTCTTAGAACGGTTTCAGAATTATAATGAATGTTCGTTTCGAAATCATCAATGAAGAAATTATCCTCCTACCATTCTTTAAATCCTGTCTAATATAAGCTACGGCAAAATTAATTTCAAATGTATAAATCAATAAATACGCGTTTTCACCATTTTTTTTTATACTTTTCCTTGTAGTAGTTCGGTTTTAATTATGGAATTTTCTATGCATTTTCATTTTATTGTGATTTTCAGTTTATTTTGACTTAATGCTCTCGTTTTGTGTGGTTTTAGAAAATTGATATTCGTATTATTACTTTTTTGGGTATTTTTTGTATGCGGTTTTCTATAAAACGTGTCTCAATTGTACATTAAAAAGTCATTATTAATATTTCTAAATTAAAAAACATTGTTTTCTGAAAGATTTTGTTGAAATTATTCAATGTTTGTTTTATATGGCATATAAAATAAGTTGATGGTGAATTTAAAGATATTTTTGGCAGAAGATGAATAGAAATTATGCAAAAATCAAGGTGAAATATCAGATGTTGCATGAAAGTCGTGTATGGCATAGAAATTGTTATCGTTTTGATAATTCGAACGCAATCACGCCAATCGCCGTCGAATCGATACATGCATAAGCATCCAGCACATTTGCTAGAATTTTTTGCACAACAGCTGTATCATGACGAAAGTGGAACTATTAAAATCTCAGCTGCCACACATTTTGTCAAATGCCATTCGAAGTAATGGCGAAATTGTGATAAGGGTGTGCCCACTCCGGCCATCCATTTTTTTTTCGAAACGCGCTCGGTGTCGTTGTACTCGCATTGTAGTCTTCCATTCATCCATTTCCTATTGAGTTATATGCGCAGCAAAACACTGTTTTGCTGTTGCATAAACAGCGTGGGATACGAAATGCAAAATTTGTTAACACGTGTGTGAAAATGCATTTTTTTCGTGTATCTTACAGTAATTACGTCGTTCCTCAAACATTTTCAAACCGCGTAATTAAAAAACAAACAAAAAAACAAAGACTGACATATCCGAAATTTGTCAAAAAATTGCAGCGATATACATTCAAACCACGATTTATCGTACACGAATATTTACGCAATACGATATCGTGATCGACAAATCTAGGACATTTTGTATTCCGAAATTATTGTATTTTTCTCAATTGATTAAGGTCAATATCAACAGCGATTAAAATTCGAGACTAAGTCGAGGAATATTTATCAGAAGACAATGACCGATTGTATTATTTAATAAATTTGACCCACTAAGAATTGATAAATAACGAGCGTCAGTTAATTGAGCAGTTAATTAATTGACACAGGTCGTTTACGTGTTTCATGATTTTGGGATTCGTATGTGTGTCACGATGTTAACCAGTATCAATTCTCACTCTTTTATAGCCAAAAAAACATGGCCATGAAGTCATCGTTCGTCTTTTATTTAATTATTTCCAATGCCGCTTTGTTTTTACAAATTGAATCCAATATGTCTAAAGATTTATTGAAATACTCGGATCATTTATTGAAATGTTTGAGATGACAGCGAAATGAATCTTCTTATTGGAGAAAGCCACCCAGACCGCGCAGATCGTGCTAGAAATCCAAGAAACCAGAGGATATCTTATTACGTCGATTCTACTGCCATTCTCCTACTATAGATTCGTGAAATATTATACACAAGTGTGTCACAAGTAAATAGACGCTCCATATATTACAAACAATTTATTTAAGCTATCAGCATGGCGTCTCGAAACCAACCGCTTCGTCCGAATGGGGTCTATTTATAATGAAAAATATACCCCATGAATTCTTCCCTTTTTTTAAAACAATTGATTATTTTAAGAATTAAAATAGTTATCTTTATCAATTGGTCGATATTTTGGTTTTTTCTACTAATCAATACGTAGCGTAAATGTCATGCACACTCGGCAATGTCCTGCCGCAGACTGCTCTCACGCCAGGTCTCAATTGCACGGTTTCACTCGCATTCGGCAAATCGTACGGGATGTGAGCGAGAAAAAACATCGCGCCCGTGGCGACAGAAGCGAATATTGTTTTTTTTATAGCAATTGCGGACAATAAGGGTTTGATTATTTATAATATTTATTCTTTAGACTTTTTTAGACTAATACAAAAAGTTTGGGACGTTTAGGATTTATATTAAAAGAGTTATTCGAGAGATATCAAAAACTTGGGGTCCTAAATAGGCACTCGCACAGTTAGGTTAAAAAAAATAATTTTGATACTTCGTACCCCCTTTCTAGTCCAGAAGTGGCTTAATCCTGCTGGTATCTCTCCAATGAATGATGATCTCTTGTGTGATTTTAGTCCATTTTTCGGTTAAAAACGTCATTAACTTGTTTTCACTGCTGGGCTTTTGTGATTTTTTGTAATACATGTCGAACGTTTTCGATTGGAGATTACCCAAGACAAGATAGCTCCATCTTCCATATTCGAGAATAGATTTTTTTTTCTGGCAACTGATAATCAATTCTAACTGAGCAAGGGTCCCGGCTACCTAAAACAATTGTTCCGAGGCCTTCTTTGACAGAGTTGGAGGCACCAAACACAATTGAAGTCACAGAACCGATTTTTTTTCCGCCGTCTATTTACTTCTGACACGCTAGTGTATATTGGAGTGAGCCTTTTCTTTCATTCAAAACCTAAGCTTCTTCATACAGCTGGTTTCATAATTTATTCGCAATAGCAAATTGTGATGCCGTAACTTTTGGATCGATCGACATTTCTTTGACCCAGCTGTTATGTGTTTGAATGTTCTCAAAAGCAGAACCGGTCGTCGAACACAACGTGCTTTGTTGTTTCTGATGTAAAAAAAAATCTTCGCATATAAAACACAGCAACAAACGGTCGCACAAAACGTAACGTGTATAACGAAAGTGAGTGCATTTAATTTGGTTAATTGTGTGATAAATCGTTTCGCTTGATGCCTTGTTGTATCATTAATCTGGCGTACGTACGACGACTTTGATGGCCTGTGCTGTTGAGCACGAACGACGTCTTCTGCTGATCCATTCATTTTATACATGCGAAAATCGCAAGCTTGTCGATGCTAATTTTCTTAAATAAGATTTATAGAAACAAGTCGAAAATGATACAGGATCATTTATTTCTGAACGAAAAAAGTAAAACAATTCAGCATCAAGGACACTTGATATTAATAGATTTAATATTAATTCAAACCTATTGTTGATATTTTAAGATAAACTTTCCTATTCAATACTGACGGTTCATTATTTATAATTAATTTTCCTCGTGTCAGATGAATGTGATCACGCCCATGATACCCACCGAAGGATAATAGACACGATTCTCTTGGAAATATAAACATAAAAACTGTAAATAATTGTTTTTAATTTCTTATGCAATGATTGCAATTATCAATATATATAATAATAATTTTCGTTTATATATTTATTTGTTCGTCAATATTTATTTTTTGCACTTCTAAGTAGTTCCCATCAAATATATCATACACGTGCTAGTGCTTATTCCTATTTTCGAAGAAATTACTGGAACCCAATTTTTGGAATGATCTTTAGCTCCTTCAGCGATTGTATATGTACAGTAAACCCCCTTATAACGTCAAGATAGGTACCACGTTATAGGGGGGGACGTTATAGAGGGTTAAGGTTTTTTTAATGTTATTTTTTGATTTGAAGGAAATCAGTAAATCAAACATTTTCTTTTTTTTACATTTTTACGTGTTAACCAGGGCAAATGACTTGACTCGCGCGATGAGCGATATCCTTTCGTATTTTGGCTGACGTAATCTTCACGCAACTTGCGGGCAGGAAAGATCGTTATAGAGGGGATCGACGTTATAGGAAAAAATCGTCGCAAGAGTTGTAAAATTATATATAGAAAGTATCGTGCGGAGGAATCAGTGCCTCCATTGCACCACTGACCATCGTCAATAGAACATACATTTTTATTAAGTTTTGATTTTGTACGATTAACAGTTAAAATAAAAGCATTTCGGAATTAGCTTGTTAATGTCTGGGAAAATCATTGAGATTTGATTGTTAAATAATTGTCGAATCTAGTTGAGAATGAAATAACTATAACTTAGGTATTTGATTATTTCCTAAATGCTGAGAACTAAACAATAATTTAAAATTGCAACAATTCACTGTTGCCCGAATATGAATCCATGTCGCTAATCGCTAAATTACAAACAACGGTTTTATTGAATTCTCATATTTTCCACAATAAACAATGTCGATAAATAAAAATCATTTATTTTATTTATTGATTAATAGTAATACATATTTTTTCTCGTTAAAATTGGGATGTAACGTCCAAGTGTATAATTCATATTCATGTGTTATATTTATTGTATCTATGCAAATGATGATATCATTCTAATTAATCTTATTGTCATTGTAAGATGAATAATAATCTTTTTTTTATTCTGAAAGATTTACTCAGGTGCCAATTTTCAGTCTCATTCATGAGTGTACACACATTTGGGTTGTATAAACATTAGTAATGTGTCGATGAGAAGTGTATCGTGACGCATGATTTGTATAATAAAATCATGATTCTCTTAAAATATCATAAAACTAATCTAGTGTGTTAATAAATTTTAGGCATCGACGATAGATGGAAGACGGAAAGGAGCATGTCTCTTTTGTCAGGAATACTTCATGGATTTGTACCTGTTGGCCGAGTTGAAAACAATCAGCTTAAAGGTAAATCAATTATATTTATTATCAATCTATAAAAATAAATGTGTATTCAATCGTTTATTTTTATGTTTTAGGTCACAACAGTGGACATGCAAAAACCTCCCCCAGACTTCCGTACGAATTTTGAAGCCACCCATCCCCCCATACTTATTGATAACGGCCTTTCTGTTCTCGAAAATGAGAAAATTGAAAGGCACATCATGAAAGCAGTACCAGGAGGACACAATTTATTCGTTCAGGTAATTGATTAATATAACATTTTTATGCGCTTATTTTATCTTATTATTTAATAAAATGATTTTTGTTTCAGGATAAGGAAGTGGCTACTCTGATAGAGAATTTATATTCTAAACTGAAATTAGTGCTAGTAGGCACGGAACAAAAATCTGCCAATCTGTTATCGCATTTGACCCGGATAGATAATTTATTAGCGAAGCGCGCTACCCGATTTTTGACCGGAGACACAATGTGCTGTTTTGATTGTGAACTAATGCCTCGCCTCCAACACATTCGAGTGGCCGCTAAATACTTTGCTAACTTTGAAATACCGGTAAGTTTTAATTATTATTAACATATATTATTAATCTGGAGGACAACCGTTGCATTCCTAGCATCAGGGTTGAGTCAGACATGTTTCTGCTGGTGTTTTGGATAGAATAAGCCAAAGATCGTTGGAGATCACGTAATATCCTCCAGGTGGCAAAAACCCACTTCGGGTTAGAAGGCCATTTAAATGATAATAATAATATATACAGTAACGGTTATTGAAATCCACTCCCGTAAATTTTTCAAGTAAATCCTTAAAATATCTCACATCTTTGCAGTAGTGTCGGCTTTGGGATTTTTTTCTAACAATTCAAGTTATTCAAACATTGAATCCACTAAGTTTTTATTGTTTCTGCTCTTATCTCTTCATACTAGACCATTGTTATTAGTGATTTTACATTGGCATACTTTTCTCTATTGACTTTTGTTTTCATAATGTCCCATAAATTTTCGATAAGGTTTAAATTAGGACTAAAATCTAGCCAAGGCATTGTTGAAATATCAAGTTTTCCTATTAAATCTTTGACTAATGAAAATAGGAGAGAAATGTTATATATTTTTTCCCTAAACTAAAGTAAATGATAAAACAACAAAAAAAAACTTTACCATTTTAGCCCGATGACGTAGTGCAGAATCGTTCTAGAAGATGTAATCGTTTATATATGATAGGCGTTGTTCTATGGATGGAACAGAGTTCTCATTAATGATTCTTTTATAAACTTCTGCATTGACATTTCCGTCGACGAACACTAAATCTCCATTTCTAAAGTAAGAAAAGCATCCTCAGACTGTTTCTCCTATTGGATGCCCCAACGTTGGGATGATGCATTTTTCATAAAACTCTCTCCTGTTTTCTTTCTTACATACCGAATGCCATCCGAGACAAATAATTTAAATTTGCTTACATCCCAGAAAATATTTTTTCCTCTAGTCCACTTTAGTCTAGGTCCGGTAAACTTGGAGTTGCCCATTGGAGTCTTTTGGAGTACATTTGTTTCAGGAGAAATGATTTTGTCGCCCGTGATCTTGCCATAAAATCATATTCTCTGAGCCGTCTCTATACCGTTTCAATACTGACTTCAGTTCCTCCACCTTTGAATGAACTCTGTTATTATATCCACTGCAGTTTTAAATCAGTTGGTAGAGCAGAACCTTTTAAAGACGATCTTCTGGAGCAGTTGTTTTCCCTTTGTTCCACTGTGGTATGCGTTCCACTGTAGGTGTGCATTCCACTGTAGGTATGCATTCCACTGTAGGTGTGCATTCAACTGTAGGTAGCCACATTCCACTGTAGAATATGTCTCTTCCCGCCATTCGGCGTTCATCTATGACTTGAAAATGGAAAGAGTAATGAATGTTGTAATTCTATATAGCATAAGTAGGCTATAATAGAGCCATTTAAAAGATAAAAACTCAATTAGAAAGAGTGCTTATTCTTTATACGAATACAGAGCACAACTTCATATATCAGAATATTGCAGTGAAACATGGAGAGAGCCTTAATGATTTGGATAGAGGACCAAACACAAAAACGGATGCCAATTGATACCAACGCTATTACAAATAAAGCATTGCGGATTTACGAAAAAATTAAAGAGAAGTTACCATCCTCTTCTTTATCTGAAAAGAAGCAGGCTTTCACAGCAAATAGCCTTGGTTCGAAAGATTCAAATCAAGACACTCGATACGCGGTGCTGGCATCTGGCGATATAGATGCAAGCGCCAAGAATATCAACAAAATTTGCTGAAATTTGCCATCAGATTCATATACTCCTATTAATCAGGTTTCAATGCTGATGAGTAAGGGTTATTTTGGAAAAAAGGTTTAATTAAATAAAAGAATATAATTTTATTTAAAGGTATTTTTGTTATTTATGTATTTTAAAAAAAACAATCAAATTATGCGTTTTTGTGTACTTTTTCGATTTACACGGTTTTACATTGAAAATATGCAATTTCGATTTACACGTTTTCTCAGGAACCTATACCGTGTAAATGCGAGGGATAGAGAATAATATTATAATTGTAATAATATTATTGGCAAATAATCTTAATGAAACTATAAATATTTTTTTTTTTTTTGGGCGGGGGGGGCAGAATTAATTAATTCTTTCAGATTTAGGGGGCCGTGACATGAAAGTAATTGGGAAGCACTGCTGTATAATACAATATATCAAATTTATGTTTATTAAGATTTTTGTAAATTCTATCGCTGAATTGATATCAATTACAATCAATATATAAAATCATTTTATTATCTCGATACTTTTAAGCCCTATAAGATTTTGTTTTGAGATAACCTGCTCAAAAATTTTAAACCCTTTCTGTTATACTGAGTCTTGAGTCTCATATCTATATAAAATAAATAATGATCGACAACTATTAGTTATCAAATTATTATTATATTTCAATATAAAAAAATTAGGATCTACTAGTAATTAAACCCAATTTTTTTTTAAATTAATGTATTATTTTTAACTAGATATAGATTATATCAGGTTATTCCATAAGTCTTTGCGTTTTTTACTTACATTTGCTAAAATGCATAACTTTTTGAAAATTAGGAATATTTATAATATTCCTTCGGTGTTCGTCAATGATTGCAGTGTTGTCGGATATTTAAAAAAATATATTTTTGGCCCTATGACAACAATGGCAGTGGAAGTGAATTATATATTATACTTTATGATTTTCAACTTGGACATAATGCGATAATAGCAGTTTGAATATAAAACATAAAACATTTGTGAGGCAATGTGTAGGGATGCAGTCAAATTAAGAAAGTGTGGAATGTAATTAAAAAAAAATCGTTCCAAGAAAAGATCTACCAAGGTCTATTAGGGTAGCTGTTGAAGCAGTTTCATGAGCTTGGAGATGTGAAGTGGGTTCTTTACGTCAACACAAAGAGGCAGTGGTTGAACACCAATCAACCTACAACTCCCACCCTAAGAACAGGACTTTATTCTTTGAAGATAATGTTATGCATTTGGTGAGATATTAAGGGCGTGATTTAATATTAACTCTTAGATTATGGGAAGACAATTACGACAGACACGCATTGTCTTCAGCTAAATCGATTGAAAGCGGCTCTGACTTAAAAAGACCAGCCCTTGTAAATCGAGAAAGGGTAGAAATAATTTTACAACTAGATATCGCTAGCCCACACGTTTAAAAAAAGACAATGAATGAATTTTTTTGGAAACTTCTTCCTCACTCACCATATTCTCCAGACTTTTATCTTTTTAGATTCTTGCAACATTTCTTAATCAGAAAACAATATAAAAAAAATGGAAATAATCAAAAAACCAATTAACAAATTTAAAACGATTGTAGAAACAGATAGGGAATATATAATTATAACATATTTCATTTTATGACTTTTTCAACCCGAATAACAAAAAACGCAAAACTTATAGAACAACCTAATATTATATGTTATTATTTTTATTGAAACACTAATTGTTTAATTATATTTTCAGACCTCTCTCCGTGCACTCTGGCGTTACATGCACAATATGTATCAACTGGATGCATTCACCCAGTCATGTCCAGCAGATCAGGATATAATAAACCATTATAAACTCCAGCAGGTAATTTTTTTTTTAAATTTTATCATTAGTTTCTCTTAAATGAATAAGGAACACGGAATAATTGGGACCTAGATTCATTGTTTTTCTATTTATAAAAATAAATGTATTTTTTTTTAATAGGTTATCAGATCAAACCCATTGATGTTTCTTATTCATTTTACCAACGAAAATCTTTTTTTTATATATTCGTAAAATAAAATTAATGAGAGCAGATTCGCCCAAAAATGGTCAGAGTGGAAAAGGTTAACACTTTACCGACCGTACATTTTTACCCTAAATCGTTCTTCTTTGCGTAATTTAAATCTTTGTAAATTTATTATTGCAAAACAGAAAATAACGAATAGTAGAAGATTACTTGGCAGCAGTGACGATGTACCTTCCTCTTGTTCTTCATCTTAGTCGGTGGTTAGCAAAATCATTATACAAAATTTCAGCATTGATTTAGATTACTTTTGAGGCCCAAATTTCACTATTTATTCAAGTAATTTCTAACATTAAAAAAATCGCATCTAATACGATTTACCAAGTGTGAGTAAGACGTGCTGCGAGAGCTAAGTCTGCGGTGAAACATCGCCGAGTGTGCTCGTCATTTATGCGTCATATTGATTACTTAAAAAATCCAAAATATCTCCCAAGTTATGAAGAATATCATGAATAACTTTTTTTATGCTTAGAATAATCTTTTTTTCTGAAGAAAAACCGATGAAGTATTTATCAATATTTTGACTTGAAATGCTTGGGGTCCCTGAGCAACCCACTTCGTTAAAAAATTGGGATTCTACTCTATATACTAATTTATATGAATGTTTATTACAGATGCTTAAGATGAAAAAACACGAGGAACTGGAGACACCAACATTCACAACGTCAATTCCTATCAACATCGGCCAAGCTGACGACTAGTTAATTGTGGTGGAGTCAACTGTTGTTCGGCAATCTGCAATCACGAGTGTAAAATTGCTAACGGCTGTATAAGTCCAATAATAATATATACCTGTTATATATTTTTTTACAATTATCTTTTTCGGTTCACACGTAGAATCATCGATATTGTTCATGATTAATATTAATCTCTCTCAATGGATAAAGACATTTCATATATACAGAATATTTTCAGTATGAAAAAAAAATAGATTTGTACTTTTATAATGTACGTCGTAATTTTTGGAAACATTTTTCACGGCTTTACGCAATTTTTGTCGCTTAAGATGCAAGAATTTTTCTATTTAAAATAACATTTAATGTTTGTTCCTTCATTTTTTTTCTATACTATTCTCACATTCCTATTCTTTTTGTATTTTTATTTTATTTTTAAGTAAAAATTGATTAATTGCACTTTATCAACTTCCATATCTGTACTTGAAATTTTCTTCATTATAAATTTTTACCGTAAGTAAAAAAAAAATATATTTAAAGCCATTTTTTTCTTATTATTTTCAATTTAATTTTAATTATTTATATTCTTTACGTCTAGCTTTTACACGGCCACGGACGAATGAATAATTGAATAGATAAGCAAACTGATTGAAGATCAAATTTGTTTACGTTTGTTTGGCATAAAATGTTTAAAGCATTTTGTTAATAGTTTCTCTTTATTTTTAAGATTAATTTAACGTAATTTTCTTTGAAATAAATTAACACATGTTCGTACAATGGTTTATATTATGATTATAAAATATATTATCTATCGTCATTTGACTATAAAGTAAATAAATAATTTTATATATTTAAACAATTGGATTGAATAAAAACCTCCATTATTTTCATATTTTACAAAAAATTAAATTATGCTATTTCACAACCAAAGATTCAGAACCTATTTTACTTCGAATGCTTGGAAATTAAAAAGACATTTAGGTCCGAGTGAATTTTATTTAACCCGTACAAAAGTTATTCGGGATTAAAAATATTATACACTCTTAATATATGCGTTATTTATCTATTTTAAGTGTAGCCACAATAAATACAGAAAATACACTTTGATTTTACACATATTAAAGAATATATATATATATTATATGAGAGTATTTTAGCGTTTTCTCTATCACTACTCTATTTATAGTAAGCTTATGTAACGCCGCCTTAATATGAAGACTTGTCGCTTATAAGTAATGTGCCTTTTATCGCAATGATTCAAATAACTGTGCGCTTTAATACATAAAGCAGATTCCTTAACTAAATTTTAAATTGTAAACTTATTGTTACCATAAATTAACTTTGCCTTATACAAATATAAAGAATATTTTAATGGAAATTTTTGTATAACTTGCAAAAATATTTTTTTCGGAGGAGAGCTCTTGAATTTTTAAATTTTTATTTAATGGTAGTGATTTTTCTAATTAGAATAAAATAAACATTGTGTCGTAAAGTTGGAATTAATATAAATTCTTGTTGCCAATAATTAATTCTCTGCATTATTTTTTTGTGCAATGTCTTTCAATAATCACTCCACAGTGATGGGTCAATCATGATTAATCAGTCAAATAAAATTGTATGACTAGTACGTAGGTATTACTTAATTTTATTAAAAAATACTTCCAATATATTCTTTTCTTTTTACCTAATTTTGTATAATAACTGTTGCATTGTATTAAAATTTCAGATATTTAAAAACGCCAATAAAGATACTCGGTTATTTTTAGCGATTTTACAAAAGCTGATATATCGGCTCTATGGTAAAAATAAGAGTTAATCATTTTAACTCAATTACAATATATTATATATGTATTTCTCTTGCAGATTAGTCTGAGATATTATTATTATTATTAACCTCTTCCACTTTATAGGACAAATAAATTGATTCGCCCAAAAAAAATTATAGCAAATAATGGGGGTCCAGAATAAATAGCAAATAATACCAGAAAGAAATTTTATATATTGTACAACTATTGTTTAACCACTTCATGAGCGTCCAATTTCCGCGCTCACGCGTATTCGTGTGAAGTCAGACGCGCGCCTTAATAAATCACAGTTTTATTTATTGTATCTTCTCGTCAATTATGATAGGATCACTCTTTGGCTTATTTTGTTCCAATTGCATTCTTACTTTGCTATAGCCTGATAATACATTTTCAATGCATTTTACGACTTTGAAAACTACACCTATCCCTCGACTTACACGGTTCTTTTTTTGCACGTTTTCGCTTCTACACGGTTTTTAAAAAAAAAATTAAAAATAAGTGTTGAAAATAATCAATAATAATCATTTTATTTGTTCGTGCCCCCACTGTAGGTA